>WHYT01014050.1:146300-181312 GCA_009806455.1 Tetrax tetrax
ATCTAGACCTCTTCCCCGGGTCCCAATTACATGCTTTCCAATTCTATTGAGCTGTTTGCTCAATGCCACCATGTAGGAAGTCATAATTTCGTCCCCAGTTTGCATAGACATCCCCTTCTGCATTCCGTAGGGTTGTCCATACAAAATTTCAAAGGGGGTCAGTCCTTCCTTCGCCCTTGCTACATAAAAGGGCTAAAGGGAGAGACTGAGGCCATGTCAGGTTTGCTTCTTGTCCCAATTTCACAATTTGCTGTTTGATTAAGTGGTTCATTTTCTCCACTTGGCCACTCGACTGAGGGCGATATGGGGTATGAAGTTGCCAATCTATACCCAAATGGTGGCTAATTTGTTGTACTATTTTTGAGACAAAGTGTGGTCCTCTATCAGAGGATATACTTGCTGGAACCCCAAAACGTGGTATTATCTCTTGTACCAATATTTTAGTTACCTCCCGAGCCTTAGCTGTTCTGGTTGGGAATGCTTCTGGCCAACCTGAAAAGGTATCAGTTAATACCAGTAAATATCGATACCCCCCTTTTCTTGGAAGTTCTGTGAAATCAATCTGCCTTTGTTGTCCAGGCCCATTTCCTTTTCCAATCTGGCCCATTTCTGGTTTGGGGGTATTTTTAGGATTAGTCTGGAGGCAAAGATCACACTGTTGAGTCACCTGTCTCACCGTGGTATCTAAATTTCTAGCCACAATTTCTCTTATTAAGTGTTTATACAGAGCGTCTGTTCCCCAATGCCTTTTTCCATGTTCCTCCTGTATCAAGTGCCACAGTAAACAAGAGGGTCATTATATGACCCTTCTAAGTCTGTAATAAGTTCCTGATCTTCCTTGGTATATTCTGGCTTACCTTCTAGGGAGATTTGCCTATCAGGAATTAGAGCTTATTCTATTCTCACCTTTGTTTTGGCCACTTGTTTTGCCTCTCTGTCCAACAGCTCATTCCCTTTTTCCAAATCTGAGCTCACTTTCTGGTGTGCCTTAATATGCATAATTGCCACTTTCTCAGGGAGCTGGACAGCTTCTAGTAACTTCAGAATTTCTTCTGCATGTTTGATTTTTTTTTTTTTTCCTGGGAGTTCAATAGTCCTCTTTCTTTCCAAATTGCTCCATGTCCGTGTACAACTCCGAAGGCATATTTTAAGTCTGTATAAATGTTCACAACTTTGCCCTGGGCCAATTGCAGGGCACGGGTTGGGGCAATTATTTCTGCCTTCTGTGCGGAGGTGTTCATGGGCAGAGGTCCTGTTTCTGTTACCTCTCTACTGGTGGTGATGGCGTATCCCACATGTTGATTGCCATTTAAGACATAACTGCTCCCGTCCGTGAACCAGTTTTCCAGTTTTCCATGGGACTATCCCTCAGGTCTGGGCGACTTGCATATGATGGTTTCCAAAGAGTCGTGATGCACCGGTTCTCCTGTGTTCACACTGAGAAAAGAAGCTGGGTTGACAATGTTAGTGAGAGAGCCAGTGTCCACCCCTTGCTTCCAGTACTGCTGATACTGCATAAGACACCAAAACAGTCATTTTCTGGCCCAGAGTAAACTTTCGGGCTTCCTATATGTTCAGTATCACGGCTGCAACCGCCCATAAGCTTCCAGGCCAACCCTTTGCAGTGGTGTCTAGCCGCTTAGAGAGGTAGGCAACTGCCCGTCAATATGGGCCCAGATCTTGTGCTAATACTCCCAGGGCAATGCCCTGCTTCTCATGGGAGAAAAGAAGAAACAGCTTACTCACATCTGGGAGCCCTAAGGCCAGGGCCGACATCAAAGCCTTTTTCAGTAGCTCAAAGGCTCATTCAGTCTCCTTGTTCCACTCAAGGTGCTTCTGCTCAGTGGCTGTCTGTGCATACAGTGGTTTAACAAGCAATCCATAATTGAAGATCCACAATCAGCACCACCCCATCGTTTCCAGAAAAGTCCATAATTCCTTTACTGTCTGAGGTTTCTGAGTTTGGCATATTGCCTCTTTGCGGGCCTGTCCCAAAGTTCTCTGCCCCGCACTAATTTCATAGCCCAAATAATTCACTTTACATTGCATTCCCTGGGCCTTCTTTTTGGACACTCGGTATCCCTGGAGTCCCAAGAAATTCAACAGACTCACCGTCCATGTCGTATAGTCTTCCTCTGTTTTGGTAGCAATCAGGAGATCATGGTCTTTTGCAAGCTGATTGCTAAAAATGGTAGGACTATTCTTAAATCCTTGTGGCAACACCATCCAAGTGAGCTGGGTCTTCCGACCACTTTTAGGGTTTTCCCATTTGAATGTAAACAATTTTTGACTGGCTTCGTGGAGAGGGAGGCAAAAGAAAGCATCCTTCAAATCTAAAACAGTAAACCAAATTAGTTCAGGTGCTAACACAGTCAGCAGGGTATATGGGTATGCCACTACTGGGTAGAGGTCTTCAGTTATCTTATTCACCACCCGTAAGTCTTGGACCACCCGAAGTGACCCATCGGGTTTCTGAACAGGTAATATAGGGGTACTCACACTCCTTTAATAACCCTAACTGCAAAAATTTTTTCTATCACTCGCTGGTTTCCTTCTCTATCTTCATTCTTTAGGGGATATTGTTTAAATCTTACCGGTCATCTGCCTTCCTTAATCTTAACTTCAACAGGTGGAGCACTTTTCGCTCTTCCAGGTACGTCGGTAACCCATACCCCCAGGTACACTTGGTTTAGGATTTCCTCATTAATTTTCCTTCTGAGGGAAGACTGGTTAAGGTTAATATATTGCTGATCTTTTACCTCCAGAGTAATTTCTCCTTTTTCAAATATAATCTTTGCTCCCAATTGTTCCAACAAATCTCTTCCCAAAAGTGCTTTCGGGGAGTTGGGCATATATAAAAAAATTTGTGGATACCCCATTGTTTTTCCAATTTGTATTTTAGAGGCTTACAAAAATATGCCTTTTCACTTTGGACAGTCGCTCTTTTTACCATGACATAATCATTTCCCAGGGGCATCAAGGCTTCCAGGCACGGCAGACGGGGTATGAGGGGGGCGTTGCCCTTGAGGCGGGCAGCCCCTCCTCTGCCTCCCGGTGCTTTTTGTGGTGCTGCTGGACCAGGCGGCTCCGGGCTCTTTCCCTGCCTCCTCCTCCAGCAGCCCCCGCTGTATTTACAGAATCATTAGGGACGGGTACACAAAAGGAAGCACACGTATCAACCAGAAATTTCACTCCCTTTTCCTGCCCCCCCAGCTTAATTTTAAACAGTGGATCCGCCCAGGTAGATGTCCCAGCTTCCAAAACAAGGGGATCCTGAGGGGCCAAATTTATACCACATTCCCTTTACCACTCAGGATGATTTAAAAACATATCAGCATATACCACCTCATCCCATTTATCATTCCTTCGAGAAACAGCATCAATTGCAATAAAGTATCATAGTTCAAAGTTCCCTTATTCATCCACTTTTCTTCATCATCCAACTTATATAACAGCCACCACTGATTACAATGATTAAACAGAGTCTTTTTATTTACATTACTCCCTGAAGGACCCCCAACTTCTTTCCAGTGGTGTAGGATACACCCTAAAGGACTCCTCTTTAATATACCTCCACTCTGACCTCCTCCCATATTTATTGATTTGTTATTTGATCCTCTTTTCCACTGTACGCAAACACAGCCTTTTCTTTCCTATCCCAGTCTCTGTCTAAATTTTACACTTAGGATGCTCGAAATTCCAGCCAAACTCTACCAACAACTTTTCACTACAACACTTACACTCTAGAACAAATATAGGTTTACAAGAGTTATCGTGGTGTAAAGGACACCTTTCAGGACCATCAGGGTCCCACCACAAGGGAACAAAGCAAGCTACAATGACGAAACACAATAAACTACTACTGCGGTTATAAACAAACACACACACAGAGTTTGGATCCAATTCAATCTTCGCACACAAACAATACAATTCACACAGAAAATCGTCTTTTATACTTCCGTATAATCTCTCTTCGTGCCGACATACAAAGGTACTCACAGTGTTCACACTCTCGTGAACGTCCACACACTCATAGTGGTCACACAATCATACAAGAAACTTCGGAAAGAGGAAAGTCCCCTTGCTTTCTAGCCCACCTCAGAAGAATCTGGGTGGCTAGGGGTGGCTGGACAGACCTCATGCCACACACAGTCACAGCTTTGCTCGGATTCCCGGGACTCATTCACGCTTTCACAACACAGGTATTTACACCATAGAAGGTCCTGCACACAACATAGAATTTTTACCATGCAACATAGAAGATCACACACACACAAAAACCCTTAACATAAAATTTCCAGACATTCAAATCATACAATTATCGCTCCAGTTGACAACCTTCCAGCAGCTGCAAGTATCTTTCAAAATTGCAAGAGACCCGCTTACCCTTCTCCTGCTTCTCATATACCGATCATCAGCAGGTCCGTCCTGGCTCCCAACACTGGGATGCAGCGGTTACCTCGGACTCACTTGATCTACCTCCAAGATCGCTAGCGGCCGCTCTGTCGGTCAGCGAGTCCCCCTCTGGCGCCCCAAATTAACCTGGGTACCCACCCAACGGGGACTATGCTGCATGCCAGACATCTCTGCGCGATTTACCAGCTGCCCCGGCCACGCATGAGACTTACAGGCCCCTCAGTGAAACATACCGTCTGGTCCGCGGCTTCAAGAGGTTGTTGTCTGCTCCCGTGGTGAGCAGCTGGCAGCGGAGGCTCCTCCGAGGAAAGTGCTCGGGGCGCGCCTAGGAGAGTCCGCTCCGCAGTCGATCCCGCAGCCAAGCAGAGAGCCTCCTGGCTGGCTTGCCAAACTGACGTGCGGAAAACAGACTCCACAATCTGTAAGACTGTAAAGTAGGTATGTTTATTCAGCACTGGGCAGCACGGGGTGGGGGGGTAGTCCCACCAAAACCGTTCGCACCTGACGCGGCAACTCACTTTGAATTTATACAACCAAATATTACATATACATAAAGTTTCACAATACGCCTATACATATGCATGAGCTATCCCCGCTTCGTATCAAAATTAGTCCCAAGGGGTCATTTCCATAAACTCCTCCTGTCTGGGCTTGCGCAGTGCTTCCTGGTGGTGGTCGTCGGGGGTTGTGGGGATGAAGGCAGGTGACTCCTCTTCGTCACCGCTAGTAACCTTTTGTTCTTGCGCAAACCCAGTTATCCTTTGGCTTTTATTCAAGCTGCAGGGTCGGTCCCAGCTGGTTCTTGAAGCGATGCCCCTAGTCCTCACCAGGAACTGTCTTTCCTGAAGAATCGCAAGACTTTCTGCTTCAGATAGTTTGCACAATGGTTAGCAAATCGTTAAGCAGGTGGCTAGCAAAACATTAAGCACTATTTATCAACTTGACTCTTTAGCATGCACAGCAATAATTAATCAATGCTATATCTACTAAAATTTCTTTAACTCCTTCTCTCAGTTGTAATGTGTACTTGAGACTACTCTGCATGCTGTTAGAGGTGAAAGTGTGACCACTCAGCTCCAGTTCTATCTTTTACCACTTAAAATTCTGCCAAAAGCTGAATTAATGAGTTCTGATTTTCTTTTGGACTTTCATGGTTGACCTCATTACAGACTTCTCCCTTCCTTTCCCACCTTCCACCCCCTGCCACCCCAGACTCCAAGATTTCCCCTATGTTGCTCTGATAGGGCTCTGCAGGGTAAGAGCACGGCACGCAGAGTGGGAGCCTGGAGTCATGTGCCTGCCCATTCCACACAGAGGCTCTGGGTCAGCCTTTCAGACTGTTCTACCTTGCTGCTATTGATACTGTAAACACAGGTTTGCTGCCGTGTGCTGTGTTGAGTTTCCAGGACTGTGCCTGCTCCCTTCCCTCAGGTTTGACTGAAGTTGATAGACAGTCCGGTTGCATAAATCTTATTTCTTTAGAAATCCAGAGTGAAAATAAGTCATGTGATTTGGGGAAGGAAGAGCAGCCAGAATCTGTTGCTGTTGCCATGTTACAACTTTGTTTATAGCAATAAGGTAGATTTTGTTTGTTTTTTGTTTAGGAAGTGTGGCGGCAAAGAACCCGCCAGGATAAACCTAAGTCACCTAACTCCACCTAAGTGGAGTTAACCACTGAATGACTTAGGTTTATCGCTGGCTGTATTTCTTTTAGAGCTTAAAAAGGAAGTTCAGGTAATTTTCTGTGTGTTCATTCCCTTCTTTGACTCTTCTGACAGCTTTAACTGTGACATGCTGAAACAAGACTTTCAGAACTCTCAGGGAGACCTGACCCTGTTAGGAACAGAAGAATTGCTTACTATTTTTTAAATCTATAGGAAGTACGCTTTTTTTTTAATTATTTTTTTTTATTTTGGACTGTAGCAAGTTGTTTTTCCTCTGAGTTACAGGAGGCAATGCTAGTTTAACATAGAATATGGTCGTTTTCTATGGGAAGAAACTCTATTGTCAACATGCATGGCATCCAGATAGCCTTGAAAGAGTAAATCAGGTCAGGGTATGGAAATCCATTTGATTCTGTAAGAATGAAAGGAATGTACAGCACTTTGAAGGTATGTGCATAGGAATCTTTAACTTGATAATCAAAATCAATTGTATTTTATACGCACATGAGTACTGAACGTTAGGAAGTTAAAAAGATTTAAATTCTTTTAGCAGTTCCCTAAAAATAGCTCTTTCGCATTATAAGCACCCAAGGAACAAACTCATTTTTGTTTGTTTGTTTTCTTCATATTTCATGCTCCTTGTAATGTAGTACAGTAAAGACATAGCAAAACACTGCAGAGGAGGTATTTCCGTACACTAATAGTGGCCATTAGAAGAGCTCATGACAAAGAGGTTGGAGACAATGTGACTAATAATCCTTCAAAATCCCAAGGAAAATAACATGCCATGTGTGTCTGCTGCAGAATGAAACATCTAAGTGGGCTCAGCCCAGTGACAAGACTGTCTGTAACTGTTAAAGGCTCTAACAATAAAGCAATTATTTGGGGATGTGGCCCTATGTAGCACCATTTCGCTTGGTAAATTGCCTTTTTCATTTGAAAGACTAGTTTTTCATAGAATCATAGAATCATAGAATGGTTAAGGTTGGAAGGGACCTTCAAAGGTCATCTAGTCCAACCCCCCTGCAAGACTCAGTATTTTGATGAAAAGCTTTAGTAATCAGACCAGTATACATTATTTGTATACTCAATCTGATATCGCTTTTAGCACTTAAAGGAAAAACAGCTGCTAGAGTCAGTCTCCTGTCCAAAAAGTTTTATTCACTCTTATTACAGTAGCATCTGAGATGCCCGGAACTAAGGTGTTTGAAGGAGCGAAAGGATTTTTCTCCCTTCTTCTTCTTCTCCCACCCCTTTCCTTATTCTCCCTCTCCTCTTCTCCACAGATTGTTTTTGTGCAAAGTTTCACAAACCCTCCTTTCTTCCTCACTGCTGTAAGAAGATAACAGTACGATAGGAGTGCTGTAGGGAAAGACTTGCAACACAAGATGTATCTGAAACAACTTTCTAGACTGTTTGTAAAAACTGACATTATTTTATGTTGATAATGCTCAGTTAAGGAGATGAGTGCTTCTAAAACTGTATCAGCTTGTCAGATCAAAGTCCTTAAATAGCTCTCCACTGTCATGACATAGTGGCAACACCAAAAGAAATTTAAGCATCTCTGTGCTCAAGGATTGAGGTTTCTTTTCCCATATAAATAACTTTAATTTGGGATCTTTCAGAAATTTACTCTTCAGGAGATTAAAACAGCCCTTCATCTGTGCAGCCAGTACATGTCTAGGGGAAAATGGATTGTCTTTAAATTACTAATCCCTGGTTTTGTAAATAAATTACATTCCTTTCCTTTGCGAAGGTCCTGCATTCTGACAAATACACCCCTGTATGGGATTCACATTCCAGTATGGGAAAAAAAAAAAAGGCACAACATGGTGATGGGAAAGACTGGAATTCGTTGTGTCATTTCTTCTGTTAAATGTGTTTTTCAGGAAGACAGTAGTTAAGAGATTAGAAAGGATAGCTACCAGATTAATTCACACAGATCAGACAGGCTTTATGATCTGTAGATACTCGGCTGATAGGATGAGGATGTTCTTGATTTGTCAAATCTAGCTACTGATAAGAAACACATCTCCTTTTTTTCCCTCCTCATCACAGGGATATGAAAGAAGGGGTTAATACTAAGGAATCAAGCTGATAAATAGTGATCAATGATTTACTAACCTTAAGAGAAGGAACAGTAGAGTCATAAACTTAACCTAACGAGATACTTTTAGGGTGCTCTAGCAGGAGCTAAGATAAGTTAGATGGGAACACCCTGAGGGGGTACAGACACACTGGCTGAGACCAATATGAGAGACTTAAGAAGTTTAGAACCAACTGATAGGGTGGAATAACCAAGGAAATTGGAACCAGCAAAGATAAGTCAGCAAGAAACCACCCTGTTAGCAAGAACAAAGCAGGACAAAGGTCTGAATCCACGCAGCTGGACATAGCGATAAGGAGGAGAGAACGACTACCATAGAGACTGTGACTTCTGAGAACAGACAGGAGATGGACGCAGAGACCAGGGAATAACCTGTCGTGGGGGGAAAACTTATAATGATAATGATTTTTCGGAAACCTAATTAATATATAACCAAGTCCATGGGAATTCTATGAATATGCATGTCTATGAAGCATAAATACTGTACCTGTTGCTTAACACGTTGCACACGTTTGGAGGAGCGATCCCCCGTGCTGCCCAGCACTGTAATAAACATACCTACTTTACCATCTTAATGATTGTGGAGTCAGTTTTCCGCATGTCAGATAGCAATTTCAATTTGCCAGTTTTTTGGTGCCTGCAGTTGTGCTTATATTGTGAGCAAGTCACTACTACTCTGTCCTTAGAGAGCTCTGAACCATGGAGTTCAGTGTCATTCTTTCACACTTCAGTGAGGAGTTACGCTGTGATAGGAATCACACAGTTGGGATCACTGACTGACTCAAGTTTTGGATATTAGGACAAGATGTTAGAATCACAGCAAAGTCTAGGTTGGAAGGAAATGCTGGAAACCATGTGGTCCAACCTTCTGTTGAAAGGAGGGCCCCAGTTTAGGTTATCCAGGCCTGTGTCAAGCTGAGTCTTGAGTATTTCCAGTGAGGGAGATTCTACCATCTCTCAAAGAAATCTATTCCAATGTTTAATTGTTCTTCCACTGAAGGCTTTCCCCCTGCCTATATTCAGACCAAATTTTCCCCTGAACAATTTATTTCTTGTCCTGCGAACATGCATCCTTGTGAACAAAGTACTACCATCTTCTGTAACTGCCTTTTTGCTATTGAAAGACATTGATTAGCCTTCTGGAAAGTGAGAGTGGTTTGGGTGCTAGGCAGCATGTCTGTCCTGATGTTAGTGTCTACCTAAAGCCCTAATATTAACATTTTCTAAGCTGAAAGTTTTATTTCAAAATAGCATGTAGCATCTCTTGAGGGTATCTTCATTTGAAATTCTGTCCTTAAGCATGTATCTTTTTATCTTCTGTAATAGGATTCAATGTTTTAAGATTCCAGTATTGAGAAATATGCGTCAATAATATATATCTGGCTTTTGATTTTGAAGGGTCCCTGGTTGCTTTAAAAATGTGGTTTACAGATTGTGCGTAAGAGCTACTTGTTACTGTGAAATCTGAGAGAGAATCTGGTTAACAGAACTTTGCAGCAATAATGTAGCACAGTGCAATGCCAGGTCTTAAGTGGTCTGCATTTTCTTCTCACTGCTTGAAAATGCAGGACACTGTGTAGAAAACTGTTTTGAGTTTTTTGGCTTTTAAGTATTTGTTCTTTATATTAAAATAAATATAACTGGATCTTGAATATGTAGGATGTTTAAAATGTGTGAAGATAGTTCTGTGATAGACATTTTGAAAGCACTGGTGCCTGGGAACAATTCATAGGGAAGAATTTATTACTCCCCCATCCCCCCTCCCCACCTACAGCTTGGTATTGATGTGATCTTTTAGACTCACTTAGAGATCATAGATATTTGAGAGAGACTATATAAACACAGCAGATGTATTAGGTAGGGACATAACTGAGACATCTCTGTAACTGGAGTTAAAAGTGCTGCAGAATAGCAACAGACAGTCTTTGGGAAGCAGTGAACTGGAATAAGGTTTCTTTGAAATGATCAAGACACTTTCTTAGTCTTTTTTGCAGCTTAATACATAAACCTGACATTGAATTACAGGACAGGTGCAAGGCATCGTTCTGTTTGGAAAAATATTCTGTGTAGAAAGAGAAACTGCACCTTCCAGTTCATCAGCTCTGTTCCCTTCGTATGTTCAGAGATACATAACTTGTGATTCTATTGATTAAACTTTTATTGCTTTTTGTTTTCTTTAAACCTACAGAGTTCCAGCGGTACAGCTGTCAGGGAGTGAGAATTTTTTTTCTTCTTCTTTATTTTCTGTCTCAGGCCCAATTACTTATCGTACTTAAAATTTCTGAACCTTTGTCTTCAGTGTATAAGACAGAAAGCATTCAAGTTGATTTAAAACAAAAAATCATGGGGAACTGAGCTGACTTGATTTAACAGTCTTTGGAATACAAGAAACAGCATTTCAGAGTTCAGTTTTGCAATCAGGTTTTGTTTGGAATCATGTTTAAAGCTGTGTATTAGAGTTTAGTAATTCTTCAAAAAGAGACAAGCATACAGGATTTTCTTATGATTGTATCTGCCAATTTATCTTGCTTCAGCTTGCAGTAGAATGGAGTAACCCCATTACTGATAAATATTTAATGTAACAGTTTCCATGCTATTATAATAGAAACACTAAGTACTATACAAGAGTGTCCTGTAATAAAACCAGTGGCACAGAAGGAGGTGGGGGAGGAGAAGACTGAGATGTAGTGAATTTTAAAAAGTTGGGGTTTCAGATATGGGGTAGGGTGATGAGTTCATAAAACTCTTCTGAAAAGTGTCTGGATGGCCTGAGAGAATTTTTTGTTTCTTCTGGCTAGATGCTTAGCAGGAAAGGGAGTAGTGTGACATAAGCAATGAGCATATGAGAAAAATAACACAGGAGGAGAACCCATAGGCTGGATAAATTCCAGGGAGCAAAGTATCTTTAATGTTAGGGACATTGATGTCCAAACCTGTATAGAACTGTTTTATAAACACTGAGATTCTTGGGTTAAAATAAAAACAAAAGCAAACAAAATATTACCACATAGATTATATTATTGCAGATTTACTGTTAATTTGTTCTTCTGAAGGGAAGAAGTTTAGAAAGCCTTTTCAGTACATTAGGTTACGTTTGAAATAAGTCTAGATTTGGACATTTAGGAGAGAAGAGAGAAAGATCATATACATATTGCTATGGGCATCAAATTTGACTCCTACAAGGCATATTTGGACTAAAACTAGTGCTGTCTACCCTCACGTGGTATTGTATTTTGCAAGCCTTTAGTTTAGTTCATATTGTTTAAAAACCTGTCTAGATACACACCATTTATTTACGGCCATGTATTAGATAGATTTCTCTGAATCTGTCTGCAGAGCATAGCATGAAGCATTGTGTTGCTTGCTTCTGAAACAAAATGCTGGAATTGTAATTAGTTTGTAAATGGAAAATGTCTGGCTGTGATGAATTAACAGAGTGCTGCTAACAGAGTGCTTCTAAAGGCCAATTGATGTTTCAGACTGTAACTATTGCATATTTGTTACATGCTTAAGTAGATCAGAGCAGATTGAATGACACAAATAGTTTTCCCCTCCAAAACCCACTTTTTTTGTCTTTCAGGTGCTACTGTGAGGAATTTTTGCAATGTTATTAGTTTCTGATTACTATCAAAGGTATCTTGCTTTTCTCATCTCTGAGAGACACTGATGGTACAAATAAACTTTTTTGAAATTCAAGTGAATGTGGGCTTGGCTTTTGGGAAGGAGTCAAACATGCTTGCATCCATTCACACCCCATATTAGGCTCTGAATGCCTGGTATTGCAGCTAGCACACGTCATTCTCACCGAGTGTTAAGTAGTCCTCCTTAAAAATAAAAAGGTCATAAAACTATGTTTTGCTGTTATACTTCTGCTTTTACAAAAACTCATTAATTAATATACTGTAAAAAGTTAAGTAGCTCATACTGTAAATCAAGTAATTGAACTGCTGCATAGTTTTTTATGGCTTGACAGACAGGGTCACATCAAACTGTACTCTGATTTTTTTTCTCTTTCCTTTCCTTCTTTGTCATTTAAAATCCTCACACCCTTGTAATAAGAGCTGACACCGATCACAAAGCTCATAAATAGTAGCACCATTAGATAAACCTGCTGGATTATAGTAAGAGGTTTACCTTGGTTTCATTTTTACATTCTTTCTTGTATCTCATGCAGAATAGATGAGAATCATTTAGCCTTATTCTTGTGAGATAACTAAGGTGGCTAAAGTATCTGCGTCCTCTTGGAATTTAAATCTGACTTTGTTGTTGTTGTCAAAGCAGAAAGCATTAATTGCATGACTGTTACGTTACAGGCACATCTTGGTTTTAGTGCTGAAGTTGACCATATCCCACACTGTTAGCACACAACATATAGGAAGCTTTATTGTGAGGGTATATAAGCTTTATTGCAAGGACGGATGCAGATGCTCAGGTAGGATTGTTTTTATAAATCCAAAGAGCTTCAAGATAGTGTTGTAGTTTAGCCTTAGTCAGGGTCAGACTATGCAGTCTCTCTCTCACTCCCCCCACCCTCCGAGAGAATAGGGAGAGATAATATAAGGAAAAAGGCTTGAGGTTTGAGATAAGTACAGGGAGAAAATCCTTAATGTTACAGTTACGGGCCAAACAGACTTGACCTGGGGAAAACTATTCATTTATTGCTAAAAACAAAGCAGGAGAATGAGACAGAGAACAAGATAACCTCCCCCCATCCCTCCCTCTTCCCGGGCTTAACATTTTCCCTACCTCCTTCTGCACCATGAGCCACACAGGGGGGAAGGGGGAATGGGAGCTATGGTCAGTTCATCACATATTGTTTTACGCTGCAGCTTCGTCATTGGGGGAAGAACTCCTCACATTCCTCCCCTGCTCCTTCGCGGAATCCCTCCCACGGGCCACAGTCCTTCATGAAACTGCTCCAGTGCAGGTCATCTCTTCCACAGGGTGCAGTCCCTCTGGAACAGCTGCCCCAGTGCAGGCCCTCCACAGGCCACAGCCTCCTTCAGGCATCCGCCTGCCCCGCTGTGGGGTCTTCCCTGGGCTGCAGGTGGATCTCTGCTCCTCCGTGGGCCTCCATGGACTACAGGGGGACAACCTGCTCCACCATGGTCATCACCATGGGCTGCAGGGGAATCTTGGCCAGGAGTGGCATTACTCCTCCCCCTCCTTCTTCACTGACCTTGGCGTCTGCAGCCATTCCTCTCACAAGAAAAAGTCTTCACAACAGGCAGGCAGATGCCTCTCAGGATCTCTTTACATCTTGTTCACATCTCATCTCCCCTCCACTTCTTGCAGCTGGGCTGGGCCGAGTTGGGCCCAGTTGGCTGCCCGGCAGGAAGCCAGAGGGTGAGGCCTGCAAGTCCCACAAGGCTCACGCCTTCCCCTCTCTGCCCCTGCTCAATGTCTTCACATCTTCTCCTCCTTTTTTTTTTTTCTGTTTTCCCCTTCTTAAACACATTATTGCAGAGGTGTTATCAGGAACATTCTGCTACCAATTGGCTCGGCCCTGGCCAGCAGTGGGTCCGCCCTAGGCCTGGCTGAGTCCACTGAACAAAGGGGAGCAACTTCTAGCAGTTTCCTGCAGAAGCTGCCACCATAGCCCCCCACTAAATAAAACCAGAACACCCTTGTAATCACCAGACTTCCAGTCGAATCTATCTCCCTCTATTTTAAAACCATTACCCCTTGTCATATCATAACAGACCCTGGTAAGAGTTTTTCCCCATCTTTCCTATAAAAGCCCCCTTTAGGTATTGGAACAACCATGTACCTTACGTTGGCAAAAATAAGGGGTAAATAAGAACCCTTTTCACTTCCTCACCCCGGTTTCTTTTTTTAGTCTTTAATTTTTAGAGCATGGTTTTGGAGATCTGGTTTGTCATGTTTCATCCCGTGGGGATATCAGGGATATGATGTTGCTGCCTTCCCACCTGTGGTTGACAGCTTTCTACTCCCCAGTCTTGTTTTCTCTGTCTTCAGTAAAAAGCACTTCTCTGCATATGCTTTTTTTGTGTATTGCAAAGGGAAAGCAGTTGGTACTGCATGTTTATTTGCATTGTTGATGACCAAGGCTTGATTCAGCTTATGTTAGCTTCTTTACAGGGAATTCCTGACTTGAAGGTGCGTTTCTTGGTGATTTTACAAGCACCTCACATTAAACTAATGCTGTTGTAGTGAGAAAAGCCCAATTCCTCCTGCAGATAAGATACAGAATTTAAACTGCAAGGATTTTCCTGTTAGACTTTGAAATGTTGAGCTTTTCAGAGATCAAATTTTTAATCTGAAAGGCAGAATAGGAATGATGAAAAAAATGAAAAAAAGATCTGTTGAATCTGAATGATTTCACTTTCGTAAAGGTAAGATGGTGATAGAAACAGAATTTATTACATTAATTTTGAATTTGAACATTAACTCTTTTCCTTTAAAAAGATCTTTTTGTCAGCAGATTGGAAAAGATTATGGTATGAACATAGCCCAGTTAGAAAGAAGCCCTTAGATGATTAACTGAAATGAGTTGGAGAGTTTTCAGTAACAGGAGACACTAAAAAGATAAGTGCTTAGATCACTGAAGGACAAATTACATGGGATGCTATAGAGGATTACAAAATAATGAATTATAGGATGAGTATGAATTCCAGAACAGAGGGTGGAGCTGGAGGGCTTAATACTGACAGTGAATAAGAGGAAGATGATGTATTTTTTTTAATATAATGCATACCTATGGAACTCACTGCTGTAAGATATTGAGGCTAAGTTCTCAGCAGAATTTAAGAAGGATTAGCTGTTGATGGAGATTGAGCAATGTATTAATTGCTATAGAAGATAGCATAAATGCCCTGTAATTAAAAGGGATACAGAGTCTTATGCTAAAAGCCATAAACAGACTGTTCTAAAGCGTCTAGTACTCTCTGCTGCCCAGTAGGATAGGTCTGTCTTCTTGGGCACATGCTATTCTCTTGTCCCTCATATTTTCTATTTTCTTCCACTTAGTAGTGGAAGAATTGGTTAAGGTAGTTTTGAGATTAAAAAAAAAAAGTCCATTATAGTTATTATATTCAGAGCCTGCCATTAATGTCTTGTTTTCTGCCTGGATTATAGACTGTCTGTTGTATGGGTTGACTTCTTCTCCATATGTACACTGCCAAGCCCAAGAAGACTCTGACTTCCAGGGCTTCTCAGAAACAAACAATAAATAGACTTTCTAGATTTGCGTTCTTAGTTTGGGGACCGCATATTGCATTTTAACCCTCAGCTTGGATGTCTGCTGTGTATTAGCATTTCAAGTCATCATCTGCATCTGATCACAGTGGATTAAGGTCCCTGACATGGTTTACAGCTGATTCTTTTGTACAGTTTTGAGACAGAATCTCATTCTGTCTCTGAGGTGAAATCCTGAAGGAGAAACCTCAGCCACATATGCACTGTTGGCAGTAAGTTATTTTTAGTGGAAATCCCAGGGACCAGGTGACAGAATATTTGACATAGTGGAAAGTCTTATAACGGGGTCTTATTTTCTTGATCATCCATCCAGTGAGGGCCTCATGTCAGGAGGATAAACTGTTCTTATTGGTATATGTGAGTATAAACTAAAAAGTATTGATTTAGGCCATTCAAAGAAATTTTACCTCTTTGCCTTGGGGAGGCAAGGAGCGTAACTGTGTTGCTAATGAGGCAACCATGAGCTGTTATGCTAGTGCCCTTATGTCAGAGGAAACAGATTAATTCATTTCCTCTTTTGTAACAGTGTCAAGAAGGATAGTTTCTCTGAGTGAAGTCAGGACTCATGAAGGTGGATGTTGGATTGAGGTGGCCAGATACTCTATTCCTATGTCTGTAAGAACAGATCCTTTCCCCACTGATATCAAACTCAGTATATTCTTTGGGGAGTTCATGGTTCCTGCCTCCTGAAGTGCTGTCCGACTCCTCTGTCCTTCCAGTCCTGGAATGTGGAGCTCAGCTTCTAACAACCCATCTAAGTGCCTGTGTTTTCCTTCCAACTTATGCTGTATGCACCTTTACCTTTCCTAGGGCCTTTTACCTGGCTTGTGGAGATGACTTTCTTCTGCAGGTGGAACTGAGGGCAGATGATGCCTGTTGGATGCTCTAGGTCCTGCTACAGGGTGAAGAGAGAAGGGCATGAGCCCTTCTCTCTCACAAAAGATTAGAAAATAATAATTTACTGGTCAGATCACAGGCACCAGCGTGAGTAAGTCTGTTTCTTAATAAATCCAGTCTCCCACTCTGTTGTCTGTCTGTCTCTCAAGTGCCCACAGAAGTGATGGTTTTCAGAAGATATTAGAAATGGCTGCGGTTCACCTAGTAGGGAAATTAAGTATGCATTTTACTCTTCACTAAACACTTGGTAGTGATTCTTTTTAGCATTTATAACAAACAAGCTGTTCATATATATAATGTGGGAAGCTATGATCAGTGATTGGAGATTCCAAAACTGAAGTTACAGTAGTTCTGTCTGTTTCTGATGGAAGACTTTTCCTGTTGGAAAATGAAAACGTGTCAAAGATAAAATACAGCTTGAGATATTTGGTTCTGAAAAACATAGGCGGGTTTCAAACCTTGTCTACCATGCAAAGTTGTCCTTGTTTGTGTCCAGTGTCACAATGGGCAGAATGCAGTGTGCAAGCTGGGAGCTTGGAAGGTACCAGATGTGAGATACAACTGTCAGAGCATCCACATTTTTAGTTATAAATATTGCAGCCCTTGGAACTCCAGGTATTTTGACTTGCTGGAATCTTAAGCTCTTGAGCATGGAAGTCCTGAGAACTCTATATTTTTGTCTCTCGTGATACTAATTTCAGTTAAATTTTTTTTTGGACATTCTTTTCCCTTTAAGCTTATTCCAAAATCAATTATGTGGGTTTTTTTTTTTTTTTAATCTGAGCTTTCATCTGTATACAATTGTATGCCAGAGTCGTTAGCTATTCTTTTCAACTCTTGTTCCATATCTCGTTCTCACGGCCTTCCAGGATTTGGAGCAGTGACTGGGAAGATGACTGGGAAGTCACTGAGTTTGTACTCAGCAATCTCAGTTCTTTACTTGAGGAAGGCTTGTATAATTGAGCTCTTGATCAGTATAATTAAAAAGAAAAAAAAGAAATTATGAACTATATCCCTTGAACACTTGGGACTGTATGCATTTGTATGTCTCTCAGCAGGGCTTAGTATTGTGCTGAAGTTATGTGGCAGGGTTACTAAAACTCATTATTTCTTAGAAGAATTAATTTGAGAATGGTGCAATGGTTTGTGTACTAGCTGAGGCCATGTGAAGCACAGATTCAATTTGCTTCTCTGGCAGCAATTTCCTGTTCATTCTCAGCAAATATCTTGGTCCTCGAGTTCCCCATATTTAAAATGGTGACAGTAGCACTATCCTACATGATAGAAATTACAAGGTAAAATATATAATAAGTTGTGAAATGGCTCATATATCATTGTGACTGGAGTTTTTATTTTCCATTTTTAAAAACTCCTGGAGTTTCATGTTTTCAAGTCAGGAATCATCGGGGAACATAACAAAAGCTCAGCCTTCAGTATTTGTTCCTGTTTTTGCCTGTTGTAGTCCCTCTCCCTCTCACTGTATCAGCGTATCTTGTAGTATTTGAAGGCAAAAGTAGAGAACTGGAAAACTTCAATAAAGACTAATAATGAAAACTTGAAAAAATAAGCTTAGAGGGAGAGTTGTGTTGCCTTTTTTTTAAACCAGCAATAGAATTGTTTCTGCTATTTACAAGCTCTGAGTGGATTGTGGAGATTTTTTGTTTGTCACAAAGTGTTCTTTCAGTTTTTTGACTTTGAGAGGGCAGATTAGTTATTATTGTAATGTTTTGTAATATAAATTCATGTGGGAATTTATATTGTGTTAGTTTTCACAGTTGCACAGCATTGTTTTTTTTCTGAAGCTAGTCTACATCAGTGTAAATTTTATGGCAATGGGTGCAACAGAAAAAATGCTTTAAAAGACACATTTACATTCTCATAATTGTTTGACTGAGAGCTCCATTTTTTGTGACAAATGAAAAGCACTGAAAGTATCTAACTGCAGCACAGGATTGCAATGGCACAACTTTACACTGCCAGGAAGTGAATTTTCAAACAGAAGAGTTTTTTTCAGACTTCTAAAACATGCTCAGACATTTGCCTTGTGTTTGAATGCAACTTATCCTGCAGACTCCAATATCTGAGGCAGGTACCTGGCTGTGGTCTACAAGTCCCTTCCATGGTTTTTTGTTTTTTTTTTTTTTTTGAGAAAGCTGGTTATTGGTGACTGCGTATGTTGAAGTTTGCATGTGCAGCATAGATATGTACAGAAATGCCCAACTCTACTTTGGTCACTGATATTTTATATTTTTTTTCTTGGTTGTGTCCTGGTTTTGGCTAGGATGGAGTTAATTTTCCTCTGAGTAGTTTATATGTTTAGGATTTTGTATGTGAAGAATGTTGATAAACACACTGATGTTGTTAGTTGTTGCTAAAGAGACCAAGGTCACTGTCTGTTTTCCCAGGTTTCGCTAATGTGCAGGTGCAGGAAGCTGGGAGGGATATAGCCAGAACTGTTGAGTCAAACAGGCCAAAGAGAGTATTCCATGCCATAAATGTCACGCTCAGTACTTAAGTGAGGGGTAAGCCAGTGAGCTCTCTCTTTTTTTCTCTTTTGCTGTTTGGAATTGTTCCGGGATGGTTTACAGGTTTGTTTTTTTTGTTCTGTGATTGCTGCTCAGGACGGACTGTATCAGTCATCAGATCATCGGGTGATGAGAAATTGTGCATCATTCATTGGTTTTGCTTGTTTGTTTGTTTTGTTTTGTTATTATTATTATTCTAATTTTTTCTATTCGCATTATTATCATTATTTTATTTATATATATATATATATATTCTTTTTAATTGCTGTCCTAGTAAACTGCCTTTATCTCAACCCATGAGCTTTCTCTTCTTCCCGATTCTCTCCCACATCCCCTGGAAGGGGGATAGTGATTGAGCAGTTGTGTGCTACTTGATTGCTGACTGTAGCTAAACCACGACAGGACGTTTTGTGTGTAGCCTTTTCTCCTATCATATGCTCTGCTGATTGGTCATCTTGCAGTTGCCTTTCTAATAGACACATTTGATGCAGGTAGTTCTAAACTGACTTTTGAAAAGTGAATAAACACTGTTGATAGAGGCTTGGGCCTGCCTGTTGTTAAAACGTTAGTCTAGAACAGAAGAGGTGAGAGAAAGATATTACACGTACAAATACTGGGTATTTCATGGTGGTATTTCACTCTATGGTGGAGGAATCTTTTATCAGAAAAAGCCTGTCAAGAAAGACACAGCACTGCTTTAGGGTGTTGATTCTGATGTTGTCACATAAAAAGTAAAGAATTTTAAGAGGCTTTTGGGCATAGATGTCTAAGATTGAATAAATGTTATATTATCTTTTCTCAAAGATAGCTGATTAAAAAATTAACAGTGCATTATAATGTGCACGTGAAAGGGTCGGTTCAAAATTGTGCATAATTTTTACTTTTCATGGTAGCTATACTTCTTTCATAATGGCCTCGTAATATGGTTTATTTCTTTACAAGAAGAAAGAATAGCCCACATTTTAAATCTACTGTTACACTTTGCACCATCAGTGCGCTGCTTTTGCACTTATGACAAAATGATGGATTTGGAAGCACCAGACATGACCTGAAGTATTTATCTTCCTCCTCTCCAGGCACTTACACACATATGCACAGACCAATGTGCTTGATCATGCTCTCTGTTTCAGTCCTACCAGGCGTATCGTGCTACTATGTGGAAAAAAATGTCCCATTTGGATCAGTGTTTCTAGTTCACAGACTACCTGCGATGTAAGATGACTTACTGCCATACACAAGAGCAATCTCTGACATAAGAGTTAAATAGAGTGTAAATAGCTGCAGGTTCAGATGTCCTTACATTTCAAGAGTTTTAAGAATTGATTGATGGTCCCATAAGAGACAGCAGCTCTGCTTTTCTGGTTATGGTTAATTATATCACAAGTGATGGCATCACATTATGTACATGTGTAACTGAGACATATGCCTATTCAGTGTATGCTGGGTGCTAGTCTATTCCAGTTCCTTGTCCCATGGCATTTCTTTAAGCTAGGAAAAAAAAAAGTAAGTGACTTTATTTAATGAGCAGGGAGAGGTTAGCACCTGTCTATCCAATCCATACTTTTCTAGTATTTTATTGCATTAAAGGAGTATTGCTGCCTCACAGTTTTAGCTCATAAACAGCTAAACAGTACTTGACATTTAAAGAGATTTTCTGTTGTGCACTTGTATAGTCAAGAGTAATTCTAATCCTATTAAAGATATTATGTCATGGAGGCGTGCCTTGCTGGAGAAGACTTCTGCTAACTGGCCCAATGGAAAGCAGAGGGGAGGAGCGAGCAGAAGGGTGGATTTATTACTCGATAGTTAGGTCAGAGATTTCTGTGGGAAATGCCCAGTGGTTGCAGTTGCTGATGATTTCACGGCAACAGCAGTGAAACACAGAGCGCGCTCCGATAGCTGGTTACTGAATGAGATACTGCAAATGGGTGGAAAGAAAAAAGACAGCATGTGAGAGAGAGTCAAAGAGACACAGAGAGGGAAGCTGAGAGCAAGGAAAGTGCTCTGGCTCGAGGAGGGTCTCCCAGGTGTACTGCAGAAGCTTTTTGGAAATGGATGCAAGGACCATCTGCTGCTTATGGATTAGAGGGCTGTAGACTATGAGCAGAGAGAAAGAGCTTATGGCTCTTTTGAATAAAAATTGAAGTTCTGCATAACTAATTCATCAAGATAAATCATGAGTATGCTCTTGCGTTGGATATTAGTGTATAAATCCATGCTACAGATAGACAGAGTACAGCCTGCATTGCTGTGAAAAATAAAACCAGCAACAATGCAGTGAATAAATTCTGCAGTGATTATCTGATTTATGTACGAAGAAAAGGAGAGGCACAACACAGCTCTTATTGCACTGTGGCATTTGCAAGGCACTACATTTAATGCTGAAGAGATGCTATACATTAAATCTGACAACTGTGAAAAGAGAGATCATGGAGAAGTCAAGTAGTGAGGATTCTTCAATTCACCGGAGTCCATCTTTGGATAGCAAAGACTCAGATTTTGCTAAACCTTCTACCTCAGAGAGGCCATTTGGTCGAGGTTTTACTGCTGGAGCTTTCTACGGTACAACGGGATCACGCACACAGAGCCATACTGGGTTCGGAACCGGGACCGGCGTTGGGACTGGGACTGGCATAAAAAGTGACAAATACAGTGCACCCAAAGGCAGCAAATATGTGGTCTTTTACCTGGATCTATCCTTTGTTTTCCTTTTAGAATTTAAGAAGTGCAACATGGCAAGAGGCTGCCTGTGTTGTTTGAAATACATGATGTTCCTTTTCAATTTAATATTTTGGGTGAGTACTGCTTTTTCAGTTGCCTTCATTTGTTAGTATATCCTGTACTGCTGCATTATGTGTATAGTGCATCTTTGAAGCAGTACAGTAAGTTCCCCTCTCCCCTCCCTCTTTCTCAAACCTGCTTGGAATATTTTCAGTGTTAAACTTGTGTCTGTTGGGAAAATGTACATGCTTTCTGTATCTTTATTACCACCTGGTTAATGTAGTTTGGCTACTAATCCCTCAAATTTGCTGTTCTAATATGTGTGTTGAACTGGGTTATCTAAGAAAGTGCAGAATTGTTGCCCTTGAAGGAAGAGCAGAATTATTGTAGCATTAAAATCCTGCAGTGGCAGGATTTTTGCATTCTGTTGTAATAGCTTGTGTTGCATTAAGCTGCACGTTAATTTAAATTTGAAGTACATTCTGATTGTCATTACATTCTGATTGTCAACTTCATTTGACAATCTGCTTTTTCATTTGAAGGAAGTTCTGTCTCATTTCTCCAATTAAAAACAACAAATCATGTATGTTCTAACCTCTTAAGGTATCAGCATAAATGTGAAATGACTGGAATGATGAATTAATCTGGATTCAGTTTCAGCTGCAGTTGTCCACATCGGTGTGTGAAGTTGCATACTTGCACTTGCTTTTTGAGGGATCAAAATTGATTTTCCTCCATCAGCCAAGAGGCATGAGGGGTTGTAACAATGCCTCAGCAAGCAAATTAAAAGCATAATGGCTATTTTGAGCGAAGTATTGTCACGTCATCTGGCAGCTAGGCTTCCTTGAGCGAACAGTATTGTTGAGGAAATCACAGGCTAGTTGAAATACTGAGTATACATGAATATGCCCCAATGTGAAATGCTTTGCTTAGTTTGAAATCAAAGATCACTCCCTTCCTGATGGTTGCAAAGCTTGGGCATATGAACAAAATCATTCGTGGTTGTGATGCAGAAATTTACAGTATGCCTCATAAGTAAGTGAAAACACCATGCCTGGATTTATTTTGGCAAAAGATGCATTAACAGTCCAGTTCAGATAGCTACCTCTGGTGTAGAGATATCATTGTTCAAATTAGGAGTCTTACTAGCAGCTTCTCTATTTATCTTGACCTACTTACTGAAATAACCTTTAAAAGAAAGAGTTCACAGGAGATTTGGTACGATGTTGAACCACCATCAGTGAGCTTTTATCACTAACAGGCTGAAATGCTACAATCACTGAACTTATGGGAGTCTTTCTTAAATAGAAAGGTGAAACTGGTCACAGAAGAACATCTGATCAAAGTTCACTTCTGATCTTTTATATTTTTTTTCTTTGCTGTACACAAAGCTACCAGAAAGTTGCCTGAACTATTTCTAGAATTAATCACACACCAGATTTTTGTCTCACTGGCTATTTGATCCAATGCTGCATTCCTCTGACTCCTTGGAAGTGTTGTTTTCATATGCTATATGTTGTGATTAGTTTCAGAACAGCTTTTTTTTTTTTCTGATATCATTACTCCTGTTCTCTGTGATCAGTCATTAGGTATCTCTTACCCCTCGTTGCCTCAGGTGCAATATCTTGCTTTGTTTTTATCTCCTTCCCAAGCAGCAGTTTTCTTGACTCTGCATCAGACCTTCAGAGTCCATTTTTCCATTCCTTGAACTCGCAAAAGTATTTCAGACCTTATCTGTGTGCTCGTCTCTGTCTGCCTCAGCTCCCACTAGACTTTTATACAAACATATTGCTTAGCTTAAAACCAGTCTACCAACTGAAACAGTTCTCTCATACCCTGTGCTTCTTCAACTCTTATTCTTACCTCTTAATCCCCTTTACACCCTCCCCACAGTGTCTTTTATTGTGAGGCTTATAACTCTTTTCTTTCTTTTAGTAAACTTTGTCATCACATCTCTGTCTAATATTCTGAAAATGCTTTTTGTATGAACCAGGCCATGCGGAATGAAAATGATACTCTGGAACGGTGAATCTGAGAGATTACAGAAAAATGCTAAATGCACGATGTCAAGTACTTTTCAAAGTACTTTACAACAGAAATTTGATCCACCAGCCTGGTTTAAATTGTTCAGATGTACCCCTTTCTTCAGTTCAGTTGGTTTATACTCAGTTTAGCAAGCCAGTCTGGATGTTCCCATGCATCCTTCCAGAGGACTGCAGTCTTGCTAGATTCTTTAGATTCTTTTTTTTTTTTTTTTTAACCAGGCTATTTTATTGTCCTGTGACATCCAAATGAATAAGATTATAATCTCTTTTTACTCATGGAAATGAAACGCAAGCTAGAATGAAGCATACTACAGGCAGGTGTTCTGTAGTTTGCTACCTCTTGCTTCATACTTGGAATCTACATGAGTTCTGCTATGGCTGTCTGACAAGGTTTGGCTGTTCAGCTCTGTATGTGCTCCTTGCTGACACTGTGCGCTTGCAGCATCTCTGACTCCTGCCCTGAACTCTCCTGCTAGCCCAGCCCTGGGCTCCCCACACAGCTCTGCCAGTGCTCTCTGCTCCTGCTCTGTCCTGAAGCACTCCCTGCCATTTCAGTCTTGTCTTCTTTCTTAACCCTTTTTTTTCATTCCTAAGTTTGCCTGTTCTTATTGCTTCCTTCTGAATTTCTGTTAAGAAACATGAAGTTGAGAGCTGCTCTTGAGCAATGACTATATCTTTTGTAATGCAAGGTGCTTTATTTTTAAAAAGAGAAGACTCATTTTTAAACATTAAATTTTCTGAACCTTTAATTCAAAGCAGAATGAGACTCCTGGTCTTCAGAGGCAAGGAGACCGCTTCCACACTGTTATCTTCTGACAAAGACAAGAAACATTATTTTGTGGTTTTTTCCTACAAGAACCGGTTTAGGCAACTGGAAACAGAGGTGGGAAATGTGTGTTTCAGGGACTATTTAAACAGGTGCCAGCATAGCAGCAGTATAGCTTCAATGGGCAATCCAGCTGACCAACTTGCTTACTACAAAACTACATTGTCCTGAGCTTGTAGCAGCAGAAAGCCTGTCTCATGGGAAGTATTGTTATGCCATAGTAAAATGGTGTTTCTGAGATGCTTCCTCTGAAAATGGAGACTGGTGGGCAGAATGCTGGGCGTTATTGTCTTGCATGGTTCTCAGTGTTGGCCTAAAGCAGGGTGTTCTGTACAAAAAGGAGAATCTTTTTTCCTTTTTTGCTTCTTGACACAGAGAAAAAGGCGAGACTTAATTTGTCTCTCATGTGGCAGTGAGCCATACAACTCCTTCAGCCTGGCAGCCAGCTCATTTATGACTGGAGCTTTGGGATGGAGAGATATAGGCTCTTTAGGAAGGACAGGCAGGGGAGAGGAGGAGGGGGTGTCACCCTCTATATCAGCAACCAGCTGGAGCGCATGGAGCTCCACCTGGGGATGGATGAAAAGCTGACAGAGAGCTTATGTGTGAGGATTAGAGGGAGGGCAGGGGCAAGGGACATGAGAGTAGGGGTTTGCTACAGGCCAACTGACCAGGAGGACCAATCGGGTAAGGCCCTCTACAGGCAGCCTCACTGTCACAAGCCCTGGGGGTCTTCAGCCACCCTGCTATCTGTTGTAAGGACAACACGGCAGGGCACAGACAATCCAGGAGGTTCCTGGAATGCGTGGATGAAAACTTCCTTCTGCAAGTGACAGAGGAGCCAGCGAGGAGGAGTGCCATGCTGGACCTTGTTCTCACCAACAAGGAGAGGCTGGTGGGGAATGTGGAGCTGAAGGGCAGCCTTGGCTGCAGTGACCATGAGATGGTGGAGGGGCAGTGAGGAGGCTGCAGAGCAAGCTCTCTGCCCTGGTCTTCAGGAGAGCAGATTTTGGCCTCTTCAGGGATCTGCTGGTAAAGTGCCATGGGATACAGCCCTGGAGGGAGGAGGGGCCCAGGAAAGTTGGTTGATATTCAAGGAGCACCTCATACAAGCTCAGGACCAATGCATCCTGGTGAAGAGCAAGTCTGGCAAAAACACCAGGAGGCCAGTGTGCGTGAACAAGGAGCTCCTGGGCCAACTGAAAATCAAGAAGGAAGCCTACAGAGGGTGGAAGCAAGGACAGGTAGCCTGGGAGAATTACAGAGAGGTTGTCCAAACAGCCAGGGATCAGGTTAGGAAGCCTAAAGCCCTGACAGTATTGAATCTAGACAGGGACATCAAGAGCAGTAAGAAAAGCTTCTATAGGCACGTCAGGGACAAAAGGAGGTCCAGGAAGAATGTAGGCCCTTTCTGGATGGAAATGGGTAGCCTGGTTACCCGGGACACGGAGAAGGCTGAGTAGCTTAATGACTTTTTTGCCTCAGTCTTCACTGATAAGGACTCTAGTCATGCCACCCAAGTTGCAGAAGGCAAAAGCAGGGACTGTGAGAATGAAGAACCAGCCACTGTAGCAGAAGAGCAGGTTTGGGAACATCTAAGGAAGGCGAAGGTGCACAAATCCATGGGGCCCAATGAGATGCACCCACAGGTCCTGAGGGACCTAGCAGATGTAGTTGCCCAGCCACTGTCCGTCATATTGTATTTGAGAAGTTGTGGCAGTCTGGTGAGGTCCCCAATGACAGGAAAAGGGGTAACATAATACCCATTCTTAAAAAGGGGAACAAGGAGGACCGGGGGGAATATAGGCCAGTCAGCCTCACTTCTGTGCCTGGCAAGGTCATGGAGTGGACTCTCCTGGAAACCATACTAAGGCACATGGAGAGCAAGGAGGTGATTGGTGACAGCCAACATAGCTTCACCAAGGGCAGATCATGCCTGACTAATTCAGTGGCCTTCTATGACGGGGTGACAGCATTGGTGGACAAGGGACAAGCAACGGATATCATCTACCTGGACTTGTGCAAAGCCTTTCGTGCAGTCCCACACGACTTCCTTTTCTCTAAACTGGAGAGTCATGGGTTTGATGGATGGAACACTCGGTGGATGAGGAGTTGGCTGGATGGCCACACTCAAGAGAGTGGTGGTCAACAGCTCAATGTCCAAGTGGAGACCGGTCACAAGTGGCGTCCCTCAGGGGTCAGTATTCGGCCTGGCCCTGTTCAACATCTCTGTCGGCAACATGGACAGTGGGCCGATGACACCAAGCTGTGTGGTGCCGTCGACACGCTGGAGGGAAGGGATGCCATCCAGAGGGACCTGGACAGGCTGGAGAGGTGGGCCTGTGCCAAACCTCATGAAGTTCAACCAGGCCAAGTGCAAGATCCTGCACATGGGTCTGGGCAATCTCAGGCACAAATACAGGCTGGGCAGAGAATGGATTGAGAGCAGACCTGAGGAGAAGGACTTGAGAGTGCTGATGGATGAGAAGCTCAACATCAGCAGGCAATGTGCCCTTGCAGCCCAGAAAGCCAACGGCATCCTGGGCTGCATCAAGAGGAGCGTGGCCAGCGGGTTGAGGGAGGTGATTCTGCCCCTCTGCTCCACTCTGTTGACACCTCACCTGGAATACTGCGTCCAGTTCTGGAGCCCCCAACATAAGAAGGACATGGACCAGTTGGAAAGGGTCCAGAGGAGGGCCACAAAGATGATCAGAGGGCTGGAGCACCTCTTCTATGGAGACAGCCTGAGAGAATTGGGACTGTTCAGCCTGGAGAAAAGGAGGCTCCGGGGAGACCTGATAGCAGCCTTTCAGTACCTAAAGGGGGCCTACAGGAAAGACGGGGAGAGGCTGTTCAGTAGGGCCTGTTGTGAAAGGACTAGGGTAATGTTTTTAAAATAGACGGAGGTAGATTTAGATTGGATATTAGGAAAAAATTTTTTACAATGAGGGTGGTGGAACACGGGAACAGGTTCCCCAGAGAGGTGGTTGATGCCCCATCTCTGGAAACATTCAAGGCCAGGTTGGATGAGGCTCTGAGCAAGCTGATCTCATCAGGGATGTCCCTGCTCCTTGCAGGTGGGTTGGACTAGATGACCTTTGAAGGTCCTTTCGAACCCTATAGAATCATTTTTCTACGATTCTGTATTTGAAGACCAATTACATATGTCTATTGTATATTATAAACATATATATTTTTATATATATATACACATACTTATGTATACACATATATATGTTTGCAGGTGATGCAGAAGTGCAGTGGTTAATGGATTCTCTCTGTCATTATGTAGCAAACATACTGTCACTGTGATAAGTATGAAGAGGTGGTGCATTGTTTCTGCCCAGCAAGAATTCAGTGGTTTTGAATTAGATTCATGGCAAAAATTATGGGTTTTGAAAATTAATAGTATGTGTATTAGTTCAAGTGGAAGGATCCCATGTGAGTTCTGCAAAGCAAATTGATCTAAGTGGGGCCCAGCAGTAAGTTGAAACAGAAGGTGTTTCGCCACCATATCAGTAGGAGCTTCAGGTGTTCCTCTGTGGCCCTCTGATTCTTAGCAGTTATTCTTGGCCATCTGGCATTGCTTTCTGTTAGAGATTAGGCAAGTCTGAGCTGAGGGTTAAGGAAGCTTATAGTATTTAATTGTGTGTCTAGGATGATGATTTACACTGAATTCATCCGAAGTGCATAGTATGTTTTGCAGAGGGACTGGGCAACTACAAATGTTAGTTGATTTAGTTTGCCTTCAAGACTATTTATGTGCAAACATGAACATTGCAAAGTAGCCAATATAGCTTTGCAGAGGAAATAAAATACTGATTTTTGCTTCTACAGATAGCAGCTTAATTGTCAAGAAAGGTAATCACCAAATATAAACATTAGGGTTTATGTCTTTCTAGGGTAGATTTTTTTTTTTTTAATTAGAGAAAAGAATTACAATAATTATTTTCACAAAATGTACCAGAGAATCTTACAGGCTATAAAATGAAATTCTATAAAACATAATTTTTTAGAAGAAATTTCACTAATGAAATGAGAATTTCATAGGGTCCTAAAACGGAAATTCTGAAGTGACAGGAATAAATTATTGAAACTTCGCTAGAGAATTTTTCAAGTAGATGATGATCATGGTTAAATTTGCGTTGTTTTGTTCATTTAACTAAGGTTAATGAGTCCACATACAGTGAAGCATTAATAATATACATCTTGTTAGATTTTAGCATTGCTTAATTTTAACATAAAATGCATTTTATTATGGGGAACATATGGTAAGATTACGAAATCTCTGATCTTCTGTGTTTCAGGAAGAGCTAAGGAAAAGCTAAGTATAGTCAAGAAGATTCTTAATGTGGTTTATTTGATAAATTGTTTCTATTTAAACTACTACCAAAGAAATCTGATAGAAATAACAGCTATTGTTAATGTTGTAATTATAAGCAGAAATTACCATTTATCTAAGTTAAATGGAATCATATTTACAAATTGAGACATTTAATATTCCGTTTCAAAGCAAATTTTAAAATACATTGAGAGCATTTTCTTTTGCTTAAACATCAGATTAGAAGAGAAAAAGATGGACTGGAAACTTGCTGGTCTAGAAGTAGCAGAAAAAAAAGCCAAATATTGCAAATTTTTCACTGATGCTCTGTTATTAAAATAATGGATAGGCTACTGCTCCTTAAGAGTATTTTTCTGCTTTAAATATTTGTCTAAATTAATCTTATAGTAGGAGTAATTAATATTTTTCCTGTAGATTAAAAAAAATGTTATGTGTTTAGCAGTGAACATAAAGAGAGTAGTACAGCAGGCATGCAGGTCACTTTTACTAAAGTCTCAGATCAGACTAAGAGAAAGGGAGCTTGTCCATTCTCTGGGTCTGGCTGCTGTCAGAGCTATTGGTACTATAAAGCAGCTAAGAATTTTGGAATTGTTTACATAAGGTAATCCATACTTATTTATACAAAACTGGAACATGTACTACAGTGCGCTGTTTAGTTTGTACAAAGTATAAAGCTTTATTGCTTAACTGAACCTGTTGGACAGACAGTTAAATCCTGTGAGGAGAATTTGTCCCTATGCATAACTGAAAGTTAATCTCTGAGGTTGAAGAGGGGTGGACAGTTTGTCCCTGAAATGAGAACAAAATTGCTATCTTCAGACATCTTAGAAGAGGAAGCACATTCAAATTCTCTCTTTTTTGTTGTCCAGCCCCTGGCTACATTATCTGATATTCCCCATTTTCTGACACAGAGAGTAATAATAGGGAGAGACAGTGAGTGACCGTGGGATGCTTCTCTCTTGACATAATAGCGATATTTACTTTTGTTGTATTTTGACTCTAATGACATAAGTCAGCAATGCAGTGACAGTTGTGGTACAGTCCCATGAAAGTAAGACTACTCAAAACCAAACAAACAACTAAAAACAAAAACAAAAAACCAAACCAAACCAAAACAAAAAACAACCCCACTCCCAACAAACCAAAAAAAGCTCCAAACCAACAAAAAACCCGAAACAAAACAAGCAAGACAGTGAAATCTGAAAAAAGCTAATGTTTTCGGTTACAGTAGCAGGAAGAATTCAGTTTTCAGTACGGAGCTGATAAGCTGTGAAAAGATTACAGTACTTAGTTTTCGTTTCCCCTCCAAATGATATAGCACTGTTGACATGTCTACGGCAAATGTGCACCTCAGCGGGGAGAACAATTACATGAGTTTTAGCATGTTAGCATTTTGGCTGGGTGGAGAAGGAAAAGTGATACTTAGTTGAAATGGTGTAGTGTCCTAATGAATATGATGAAAATAAAGTCCATTTAAAAACCTGTATGATTACATTACTTAGACATTAATTAGAATAATATTAAAACATTATTTGAGATCTGATAGTAGTTCTAATTTAAAATAGCGAGGTTTGCCTCAGAGCTGAATTAGACTGGTTAATCCAGGTGGTGAGGGCCCTACAACTGGTTTTAGGGTCTAAGCTTTTTCAACTTGATAGGGAAGACATCCAGTATGGCATTTTTCACAGTGTTCCTCTCACTAGCTGCTCTTTGCTAACACCATATTCTATCCAGCTTCTTCTTTTTTTTTTTTTCTTTTTTTGGTGTGGGATTTTTTTAAAAATTATTTTTGTTTTCTTCCTTCAGTGTGGAAATGTTTTTATTCTAACTGTAGGTAAGTGTGAGAGCCATCAAAGATAATATGGTATACTGTACTCAGTAGCTGCTGTGTGTTTGTCCTGTATAATTCATAAAGTTACACAGGCTTTCAGCAGCTTATGGAAACTTTGAATCAAAGGAGGAGTTCCGCTGGATATCTTGGACTTTACTTTAAATATCTTGCAGAAATAAATAAATCACACCTTCCAAAAGTAAAGGAATCTAATATGGCTGAAGATGTGTTATTAAACAGTGAATGTTTGCTGAACTTGGGGTGGTCACATAAAACCTAGTAATTTTAGTATCACTTTACAGAAATCATTGCAGGCACTGAACTCAAAGCAGTTTCACAACTTTCTGAAACAAATTAGCTTTACATCAACTCAGATCTCCATCCAGCTCAGTCTCTTGCTGCCTAGAAGCCTCTTAAATTGCTGAATTTATTCAGCAGAGATAATGGAACTTCCAAGTGTTTGGAAATTTGACTGGGATGATCCTTCTTTTCCTCCTGCTTTTCTTGAGGTGGGCCAAAGTTCAATGACTGTCCAAACCTTTGTAATTTAACTACTACATCCAGTGTTGGCAGGGATTGTGAATATTCTTGAACTTGCTGCCAGTTTGAATTTTAAAAGTGATCTGCAGCTCATCTTCAATAATGTCTCTCAAAACTTGGCACCATGGCCAATAGCTTTATCGCTGCTCAGGTAATGCAGGTAGGGCTAGGTTTTCCACAGTACATCTAGCCAGTGTTTGTGGTTGTCCTTAATCAAGGCATAGCCAAGTCTCTACAGTCTTACTAACCAGTCTGAACCCATCTTTAAGTGTTTAGTGTCACAGTTAACATGCTAGCTCTCTTGTCTCTCTCTCTCACCCAGAGCCTCTGTATTGTCTGGGAACACAGAGCTGTTGCTTACCCCTTGCATCCCTGGCAAGCTGAAGCACAGAATGACTAGCTTGCCATTTCTTTTATTTCTCTCTTTGCTCCCTTGTGTTTGCTGTGTTTTTGTTGTTAAATGCAGTAGATGATAATTAACTTTTCAGAGTCAAAAGAATTATGTTTGCAAATGTTGCTTCTGTTTTATTGGGGAAGGAATTCTGTATCTATGGATTCTAGTTGAATCTACTTGGTCCTCATTGCAAGCTATATTTGGTACTGCTGTCTTCTTGCTTGTCTTCTGACTCTCCTGAATGAAAATCTCTTGTGCTGTTCCTAATCAGTGCACTAGGGATACATAGTTTTGAAAACACATTGAGCTACTGGCTGTATGTTTTTCTTCCCATATAACACTGGCAAGTCACAAGGCATCAGGGATTGAATTTGTATCTTTTTTATTTCTTTTGTGGATTTCCCCATACTCCTGTTCTATGTGCATTCTGGTACAATTTCTACTACTGTAAGTACAAATTGTAGGTCTGGAGTAGGAAATGAGGCACATTAGTGTTGATTTTTAAAAGTATATGACATGTATTGAGAGTTGCTGCAAGGAATTAAAATCAGCAGAAACTGGTATGCTAGCACTGTAAGGAGTTGTGACTGATAAGTATTTTTTTTTAAACTAAAATAAGTGGATTTTAATGTGGTTTATTTTTTTAATGGTGAAGAAGACTGAAGCAAGACAATAAAGAGCTATGGATGAAGATAAGATTATGAACAGGTAACTATAAGCTGTAGGGGCTCATCAGCTTAACGAATTACTAGTCATTAGCGTTAGTTGCTTGTGTGCACATTTCTACCATGCTGCACATGTGATGTAAAGCATGTTAACTTAAACCAAGCAGTTTACTCTGCAAATAATGTGTGTAACGGTTAACAGTGGAAGCAGTTAACTTGGAGTAATTCTGTCATATATAATCATCTCTGTATACCTCAACGTACAATCACTGAGTCTGAAATTATGCAAAAATTAAACAGAGGGAAAAGAATTGACACTTTGCTATTCAATCAAATTTTCTAACTTAATTTACTATCTTAGAGAACTGAAAATTACTAGAAGGGCTACTTCTGAATCAGAGATTTGTTCTTTTAGGCTTCTTGATAGATGTATCAAGCACACTTTTCTTTAAATGATACTGCTGAATACCTACATTTTGTTAGTAGCTGTGTCACTGCTGAGTAGCATGGGTTCTTCACAAGACTAATTTCTTCCTCTTTGTTGTCTTGTGTATTTTCCAACCAGTTATGATCTTAAGCAAGTAAGAGAGCTATCTGTCAATAGATTGTAATTCAGAAATGCAAACACCTTATTTGGTCTCATTTCATAATAGTTTTAAACTAAACTGGTGCTTAAGAATCTTATTGTCCTCTTGTGTGTCCACCTCTCCTCCTTTTTCCACTTCATCTAGCTGTTGCTGTGTCCCAAAGAGTGCTTTTTCTTTTGCAGTGTCCTCTGGATGCAGAGACACAGTTAAATTAGAAAAAAACCAAACTTTATGTTCTCAGTTGGTCTTCCCTTAGAGTTTTGATTGCTCTGTCATCTTTGTTTTAACTGCTTTAAGGAATTGACATTTCATCTGTTGCCATAATCCCAGAGTGCCTTAGGACCACTTAATATATTTATCCTCTTGACACCTTCTAAGTATGGGCTGTGCTTTTATCCTTCTAATACAGATGGAAAGCTGAGGCACCAAAACAGAGAGAATATCTGCAGTGGAGCACAAGGTAGAGGGCTGAGAAGCTATTGGAGACCAGAACTAGCAAGTCCACATGTAGTGCAGTTCAGCATGGCTAGGCTTGTGTTGAGTTCTGCTCAGCTGTGTGTGCGTGGCATTGCCCATGAGCTCAGAAATTCTGCCGATCCCCTATCTTGAGCTTGGGTGGTCTTCCCTGCACTTTCATTTCCAGATTAGCTCAGACAGAGACAACTTAAATCTGTCTATATCCATGGTGTAGATATGTCCTACTAAGAGACTTGTACAAAGTTAAACTGAAATTGACTCGGATGTCTGAAGTCCTTGGTAAGTGTCTTAAGCAACAGGCCATCTGTTATGTGCCGTACCTTGCGAGAGACTTGATGCAGGCAACCCACCTCTGAACTCCACATGCTTGTGCAGCATGATCCACAAGCACAAAACTCCTTTCGGATTTGGGACCCATAGACCATCCTTTTATTTGACTGTGTAATGCAGAGGTCTAGTATGTCACTTCCAGAAGTGTCTAGAAGAGTGGAAGTTTTCTCATGACACATAACATAAATCCTAAACCTCCCCACCCCCTGCAAAGTGTAGTTTAGAAAGCTGAAGTTCTCTTCTTGAGATTGTCATCCATTGATCACAGTCAAAGTGAAGACTTTGCTATGAGATGTCTCTCTTTATCATGACCGTCATAATATTCCTTTTTTATTACTCTGAACCAAATAATAAAATAAGTCAAAAAATGATAAATAAATAAACCAACGTTGTATTTATACTTACAGAAGGCAGAGCAAAGAAGGTGAAAAAGTTTCCTGTTGCATGTCTGGCAGTAACAATTCTTCTTACTTCCTGTAGCCTCTGAAATCATATGTTTGTCTTTTGTTATAATGTAAAAAGAACTCTCTGGTGGGATCTTTTTTTTCACTGTCAACATCTAGGAGGATGTTAGGTTTATGTCTTTTAGTGCAATATTGGTTTTGTGTCTTATGTGATGTACTTCAAGATGCAGATAGCTAGTGTTATTTTTCATCCTTTTTTGTTATTTTTGTGTTTGTTTAGGCTTTTTAAAAATGTTACCTACTCTGTTCATAGAAGTGACCTGTGGACGTGGCTATGATGTATGACTTTGGTGTGCTAGAGCCATCTCTTACTTTGGCAGGTTGGAATCCCATTTTCTTGGGAATTTTAACTCTTTCTGCCTTCTGGGGTAGAAATGAAAGCTGGTACTATTGTTGGATTTTCTCCTTGTTTTGTTTCTTAGCCTGTTCTTCCATCTACAGCTTAATTGGAATCAATCATTCATGTGCTTTATGATTTATTAGATGTTAGTGGTAAGCTTTCTGTCATTCTGCTGTAAGCATTTAAATTGATGATCCAAATAAACTATAGTAGGGTTACAAGTTAAGACTATTATGTTTGACTTCTAGTGGTTTGATATATCTCCCATTTATGAGGCTCAAAGGTATAACTATTAGATCAGACCAAAAGTTTGCATATCTTGTCTTTGAAAGCAGATGGTAAAGAATGCTTAATAGATGGTAAAGGAATTGAACAAATTCATGGAATTCCTTTGAGCAATTTATTCCACGTCCTTCCTGAATTCTCTGGCAGTAAGTTCACTTATCTAATTATGTATTCTGTGAAGGGGCACTCACTTCCTTTTAAGCCTACTGCTTGATAATTTTGATAGATGCTGACAGATATTCTGAAAAACAGTGAATTGTCCTCCTTTCTGCTTGTCATTATTGTTTTTATTTATTTTATTTTATTTTATTTTGTTTTATTTTATTTTATTTTATTTT
>WHYT01014051.1:0-19979 GCA_009806455.1 Tetrax tetrax
TTTTTTTTTTTTTTTCTGTTGCCCATGAAATATTTTGCACAGGCAAATGTGACTGCACAGTCACTTTCTTTGTGTTTCAATCAAATAGAGATGGGAAGAGTCAGAGCGTTTGTACAAACTAGTGATACACCATGTTTTTTTCAGCTGATTTAGGATAACTGCACTGCTGTATTGGGGAAAAAAAAATTCTTCAGCTGGAAAGCCTAGATACATTACTCCAAATACCAGTAACCTCTGCAAATGTTTGCATTGAGGTCCCCATAGAAAGATTAAATTATGTTTTCAGAAAAAGTTCTTGCTACTAGCCTTTATATGTCCAGTAACTTGCAGTTCTTGTAGCCTCTTGGTGCTTTCAGCAAATGAGGTAAGTTAGAGAAATTCTTAGAGCTTTTTTTTTTTTTTTTGGAGGCTGCCCTTGCAAGACCTAAATCCTCAGAATCATTGGCAATATTCTCTTTTACTCCATCCTGGCTTCCCACTTAACTGGCAGCTGAGCACTGGAGCTTGGCATTCAATACTCCTCCAGTGCCCCAGCTGAGGAACCTGCTCTTGGTAGTTACTGCCTGAATAGATTCACAGCCTTTATTTCAAGATAGCATGGTGTGTTTGCACTGAAATAAACAGTGGGCGTAAGTACTTTCTTGTTTAAACCTGCTTCCAGGTTGTTTATGTGTGTTCCCTGCTCAGCCTTGGATTAAGATTTTGAGTTCTTGTCTGTCTGTCACTGTAAATCTTCAGTGACTCCACTTAAATCCAAGCACTCACTCTGGATTTTGAAGAGGTTTAAATGGATGCAGACTCTTCAGTTTTATCTTGTTTGGGTTTTTTTTCCCTTTCTTTTCCACCTGGGAAATAAAATAAGCAGATGGAGTCTCAAGTCTTTTGAGAACAACCACAGGGAAGAAGTTTTCTGTGGGTGTGCAAAAACAAGCTAAAGGACAATTTGTAATTTATTGCTGCACTGCTGAGTCTGAAGTAATTGTGTCACTTCTAAGCAGTCTGAGAAGGCTGGGTGAAAGCACACATTAACATGGGAACTTTAGTAGAAAAAAGTGCGATGTCAAACTGGCTAGTTCCCACAAAAATTGCTGATGTGGAAATAATAGAAAAATTGTTATTTTTCTGGATTATGTTAAACTATGTATGGATTAAGTTGTATTAAAAATAACCAAATTCACAGCTTTTTCTAGTTAGAAGCCTCTGTTAATGGATGTGGCTGCAACATTAAGAATGATTTGCTTATTGCCAGTGATTCTGACATAATTATAGCACTCCGTGGTCTTTCTTAATGGATAGTGTTAATTTTGGAGCCTATCTGGGTTTGCAGAAATTACTCACTGTATTAATAGGTGCCAGCTGTGAGACAAGCCACTGACAGCTTCTTAAAAATACTGTTGTTCTTTCACAGTGACTTCATGTAAAGCTAATCATTGCACAGTTTTGCATTTGTTGCCGGAAGCTAAAAGGAAAACCACCATGTCACTTTACTATTGTAAATATTTAACTGATGAAGTATAAAATATTCTCTGGCTTGCTCTTGTTCTATGCCAGAAGAAATAATCATCTTTAAATAACCATTCTTTTTGGCTACATTTGTTTGAAGAAAAAATACATATGATAAGGTGTCTTTTAACTGATTCTGCAGCCTCACAGGGAATTTCTCCTGGAACTTTTTAACGTGTAAAATCACCTGAAGAAAAATTTTAATGCAAGTGTTTCTGAAGAGCAAAAGGTGACTGATCTTGCAGTTTCATGATCGTTTTGTACAAGCTGAGAATAGGCTGCATCCCCAGAGAGCGCTCCCCTTCTCTGCCCAGGGGTCCGTGAGCTGGGTCAGCTTGCCGGGCTGACTGTAACCGCTCTGCTGGGTTTTCTGCAGAGTTCATTTTTTCTGCTCTGATCTGTGAGCTGGTTCAGCTCAGCCCACGGCTGTTTGACTGGAAGCAGCAGGAGCTTGTAACCAGAGGCGAGGAGGAAAGAGCCGGATCATGCTTTCTAGGCTGCGGAGAGGCAGGCTTCATTGCACACATCGCAAGTCAACAATATAAAAATATGTAACCTGAGCAATAAGGTTGCCCTGAAAGTCACTCAAAAAAGAAATTGTCCTAACGTCAAAAAGGAAAGGAATCTGATCAAAAGACAGGAAAGCCTCCAAACAGGCAACTTACCAAGAAGCAAAAAGCTCTTTGTAGGTTATCGCTTATTTAACAGCAGACATGCAAGTGGTACTTCCCAGATACAGCGCTTGATTCCTGACACTCACAAACATACGTTGCAAGACGGAGGCACAGAGATCAGCCTACATCACGGAGTTGCAGTCCTGAAGGATCAGGCTGTATATTAAATAATTAAACATGACAGTGGGAGAACTGACCCAGACACTGACTAGACACGTCTACATTAACTTCCAAGAATAAAACCGTACTATCTCTCTCACAGCTTGTTGACGGGAGAAATGAAGGCGCTGCTTTCCCAGGGTTAATCCTGGCCATATGGCCCCACCTTTTCCCATTTTCTTGCCTCTGGCACTGTCTGACCTGTGGGTGAGCGGGGTCAGCTCACTAAACTAGCTTTCTGCCAGCTCAGCCAGCGGATCCAACAAACTGTGGGGCCACATGAGCAGTGACAAGAAAGCAGAAAGATTGGCAAAGTGGAAACCATCCTTCTGGGGACTGCCAGGCACCCCAGTGTCTCAGCTATAATGGAAACCCTCCCAACAGTGCTCTGAAATGCTAATTATTTGCATTCGGTTTATAGCACTACCGAGAGCAAACCTGTAGCTCATTATTTTTCACTTTCAAAAATCATAGGATCACAGGATAACTCAGGTTGGAAGGGATCTCAGGAGGTCTCCAGTCCAATCTTCTGCTCAAAGCTGGGTCAGCTTTCAAGTCAGACCAGGTTGCTCAGGGCTTTGTCCTTGCCTTGAAAAATAATTCTCTTTGTTTGAGGAGTTTGCAATATTTTCCAGGGAAACTGCCTTTCCTCTGTCACAAAAAAAAACCCAAAAAACCAACCAAACAAACAAAAAAACCCCCCACATCTATGTAGCTGTAGCAGAGAGCAAGATTCTAAAAAATTATCATTGTCCTTCTCCTGTTCGGGCTGCTCAGGTGTAGGCAGAAGTACGCTCTGCAACTGCCTCTGTGCAAACAGTGCACTGGCACACTCATCGCCTTCTCTGTCAGGAGGCACCATTTCATAGGGACCACTCCTTAGGGCCCACTGAGGGAGTTATGGACTTGTAACTTTCTGCCTGAATGAGACACGTATGCGAAGCCTCCTGCTCACCCTGTTTAACCTGGAGTGATTTCATTCTGACCTCAGAGGCGGATGGTGGGCTCAGCTGGTGGGTATTGGGGCACAGGAGTTTTTCCTGGGGAAGCGGCAGGTCACTATGGACCTGCAGGGAGGATAATTCTTCACCCCAGCACAGCTGGATCTGGAAAAAGCTATCTGTCCATACCCTGGGACACATATGACACGGTTGTATTTTATTCTTTAAAATAAACTTCAGATTTTTTTAAAAAAAAAGAAGTAAGGAAACTACTTAAGGAGAATGTTCTGTGGGTAGCAAAGTCAGCTACTCAAAAGTTGGATGATGCCAGCTGACTATACGACCTTGACTTGCTCCCTTGCACAAAGTGCATTATGCAGTATCGGCACGTATTGTTCCTCCATGGGATCTCTGTCTGGTTCAGTGCAGAATACAGATTAAAAAGGAGCAATAAGGGGATCTTAAACCTGCCACTTTCTAACATTCAAAAGCTTCACCTTGGACCTTATATCCCAATTAATATTCCTGTAATGTGGAGAGTTACATGCAGTATGCATGATGTGTGTGGACACACCTGTATATACTTTGGGCCAGGTTCTCACCTGAAAGAAAAGTAAAAATATCTTTAAAAAGACTGAAAAAACAAAACAATTAATGGTGAGATTTGACTTTATCTCCTTTTACAATTTCTGTTAACTTTGGACTTACAAGGTCATGTTAAACAATTTATACAGGAAATGGTAAATCAGCTTATCATAGCAAATGTAAAACAAATATGACCGAGTTTGGATGTGATTGCGTGAACAGTCACATGGGGAGAAAATCCAGGCAGCTGCCTCCAAATAACCATTAATCTTCCCAAAGGCGAACAGACAAGAGAATGGCCTAGGGCCTCTAAGAGCCAGACACCATGCATTTCAGGAGAAGCAACACTGAGGAAGCTGTGATAGGGAGAAAGCTGAGAGGAGAGCTCACGTACAGTAGCACCACTTGGTACTAATGCTGCCTTTTTTCCAACTCTTTTAACTCCTTCAGCTTTTTTTTTGTTTTTCTTTTTTTTTTCCCTCCTTCCAGGATCTGAAGTAAATTCCAGAAGACAATACATCCATACCATCAGCCACATAAAAAAAAAATTTAGGTGTTTAGGAATGAGAGCTGTTTTCAGGTAAAATTTCTTATCCCCCTGTGCTTCTTGTGAAAGGCCAAGAAATCTGTAGAACGGGCTTAAAGGTGGGAAATCTCTGCCATATATTTTGTTCAGCAATCCTTTTTTTTTTTGGCCCTCTCTTTCCTGCTTTGTGTTGCCTTTGTTGATGAGATACAGGGACCTGATATATTGGCTTTTATTTGGTCCTCTAATTCCTACTAGGACAATGAGGGAATTCTAACATGTTGATAGCAACACATATTGGATGAAAAAGTACAGCAGGAAGGTGAACAGGAGGTTTCCCATTGATTTTATGTGATCAAGAGTTACACCACTGTTTTTCAAAAATACATAGATTTCTAAATGTCCATACAATAAAAGGGCCAAAAGGTGCCTGAATTTAATCAGAAAAACACACAAAAAAGAAACATTGTAAAACATGAAAGCCCTTCTGACATAAATAAGATGTCTTTAAAGATACTATTTTAATTCAGATGAAGTGTTTGTCAATTAAGAGCATTAACTGGGGACACAGTCATCCTAACTGGCATATGCATTCATCCATGGACATAGCCTGGAGGTGTGGTGATCAATTATTCAGCAAGGCATTTTATGCTGCCTCCACCTTCATAGCACATCATCTGCTAGATTGTGACCAGCAGCAAATATCTGAACAGTAGCAAATGAGAAAACAATATTTCTTGGATGAAGCCAACTGAGGTTTTCGTTTCCTCAGTAGAAACTCTCCTTGGTCATTAAGTTATGGAAGATGCATGAGTCCGGCTCCTTCTGTTCTCCAAAAAGAGCTGAGATGGTTATTTCCCATTCTTCAAATATTCCATATGCTTTAGCATTCAAACCCCTCAGAATTCTGCCTCTTCCATCACATTTACTGTCACCTCCTCCTCCCCCGGATCTTTGCTGTTGGTCCAGCAGCATATTGAGAGAGAACAACTCTCTCTCTGCGCTTTTCCAGCTTTGAAGCTGCCTAAGACTGCAGTCAGAAACATTGCTCTGGCTAAAGCTGATGGAGGTAAAGAGGTCACTGCCCCACACACTCATCAGTTTCTTCCCCATCCTCCCCAACTACCTCGATCTCAGCCCAAAGCAAACTATCCCACCAAAAAACTGTTCATTTTCTGTTGGATCAGGGGAGCTGATTCACCCTAAAGTTGCATAATCCCTTGATGTGATGCAAGGAAGAGAACGGGGACACACGTGGGAGTGGGGACATAGCAGAAACTGCACTGTGGAGCCCACAGTCATGGCCAGATTAACTGCAGTGTGAACCACTCTCAGAGAAGAACATGTTGACCACAATCTCTCTACTGGTGAAAATACAATATTAGAAGGTAACATAAGCTACTTCCCACTTTTTTTTGGCTTTTTTAGGTTGGCTTTCATTAGCCTGCCCCTCATCAGAGCTCGAGTCACAGTTTATGCACTTCAGAAATGAGACACATGTAAAAATTCCTTCAAACTAAGGATTTTTTTTCCCCTTAAATTATCACTAACAGATGCCTGGATGAATCCATGCCGGACTCTTTCCATAGTTGTTCTCCCACTTTCTAAGTTATTTATAGTTCACGCCCTTGTCTTTTAGCACCAGGTTGGCTCTACTTTTTTTTTTTCTTTTTTTTGAGTAGCAAAGAGCTTTTTTTGCCTCATAACAGGAAAAACATACCAGAGGCCATTATAAAACAATCAAGAACATTCATCCTATTTTTCTCCTGTAGGAGCTGCTTTGTGTTTCTGTTGCTCCAGGGCATCCATCTCTCAGAAGTATATATTCAGCATTTTCCCCCTTGTGGTTTGTTTTTTTTTTTTTTTTTTTCTGTTGTCATGGGTAATACCAGGTATGGAGTAAGATATGTGGGTGAAATTGCAGTATCTCTTCATCCCTCTCTCTCCTAGGACGTTAGGGAGAGAGAAAGACTTGGGAGGCAACATTTCAGCTGATCTTCCTGTCGGCAATTATTGTATCTGCTTTGTCAAGATGCATTCGCTTAGTATCTTAAAAAGGCCTGACTGATTCTTAACTGATGTCAATATTTGGAAAAGAAAATGTTTTCTACTATGAAATTAGAAGGAACTGGTAGCTCTGTAAGGAGCTCATGGCTCTGTAAGAAGTAAACTGTGCAGTTCTTACTTTCAAGTTAATAATCAGACCTAAACCTAAATAATGAAACCTATTAGGTAACTAAACTATGTTCTGGGTGGAAAGAAACATGTAACTAAAAGAAGTAATTCACAGGAAAACATCTTGGTCACAAAGGTGCCTCAGTATGCCTAGTTTTCACCAAAACTCAGTCACCTAATTTCCGGTATCACGTGAGTCAAACGTATACAATCATTAGGACATGGATCTGTTGGAGAAGGTCCAGAGGAGGGCCACGAAGATGATCAGAGGGCTGGAGCACCTCTCCTATGAGGACAGGCTGAGAGAGTTGGGGCTGTTCTGCCTGGAGAAGAGGAGGCTCCGGGGAGACCTTATACCTGCCTTCCAGTACCTCAAGGGGGCCTATGGGAAAGATGGGGAGAGGCTGTTCAGTAGGGCCTGTTGTGACAGGACGAGGGGTAATGGTTTTAAAATAGAGGGATGTAGATTCAGATTAGATATTAGGAATTTTTTTTTTACAATGAGAGTGGTAGAACACTGGAACAGGTTGCCCAGAGAGGTGGTTGATGCCCCCTCCCTGGAAACATTCAAGGCCAGGTTGGACGGGGCTCTGAGCAACCTGATCTGGTTGGAGATGTCCCTGCTCCTTGCAGGAGGGTTCGACTAGATGACCTTTAAAGGTCCCTTCCAACCCTAACCATTCTATGATTCTATGGATGGCTAGGCTGGTTCTGTGTCCTTCCATTGCCAAAACACTTTCTGATCATAATAAACAGCTCTGGTTTTTTTTTGTGAAATGTGTGAATATGTCTGCTATCACTTTAAAAACTGTGGGTGTGCCTGTTGAGTGAGAAAGTTTTTGGTAAAGGGAGCAAGGAAAAATGAAATGCTTGGAAATAGTCTCCCAACCACAAAGGGATGGGAATGTGAAATGGTCTTGATCAAAGCTTCTGAGGTGGCATGGGCCAGATAAGTGTGCATCAATGCTGCGGAAAGGTCAGGGTGCGGGATAACTGAGAAGACTTGACAGCCCAGCTGGAAAACCCCAGTGTTTGGCAGTGAGCCCAGAAAATAAGATTTGCCATGAAAAGGAAGTAAAGCACCCACAAAGGGCGTTGTCCCTCTCTTTTTGTGCCCCTGTCAGTCTAGGACCTTCTCAAGGGTACCTGGGAATGGAGGAAGTCTTGTTGATCTGCTGTTTCCCCTGTCACTGCTCTCACAGTACTCCGATCAGTGTAGATGGATGCCCGTTTTCAGAGGAGGGGAAGTGGCTCCTACAGAAGGGCAGCTTGAGGCCACCAAACTCCTGCTGTACTTGGGGACTGCATCCCCCCTCTCACACTGACTGCGGCCAAGTTCGTTCTGCTACAAACATGACACCCCCTGGCACTGGACCATATATTAGTATTCTTAATAAGAATAAGCCGTTAATAAGAATAAGCCCTCTTCAAAGCCTCGGTTAGGTGCTCCACTAGCCCAAGTTTTTTGATGCCTCTCCTTAAGCACGCACAAGGCAATGGCACTGTATTCCTTATCCCTGGCCATTTTGCCAGTGAGGGCCCAGAAGCTCCTCCCCAGAGCCTCAGGTCTCTTCCCGGATCCATGTTGGATCACAGCTGATAAGATCAAAACCAAATGACATTTCTGTGGCCTTTGATGGGCTCTATATGGGTGACAGTGCCACTGCTGGCTACTGTGGCAGTGGAGACCTCTGGTGTAAGGCCAGGTCCGAGGCAGAGGCTGTAGAGACCCAGCTGCAGTACCTGCAGGAAAAGGATGGACAGGGCTGAGAATCAGGACTTTAAGGAATCACCTTCGCTCGTAGGCAAAACAGTTATAAGTGGGCAAAAAATTGACCAAGAAAAAGACCTGAGGAGAGCTATGGGAGGTCCAGTAAAACTCAGGTTAGAAAATACGCGATCTCTTGTAAGACCCATCAGCAAACACTTAACCCCTTTTGGGAACGCTTAACCTTTTGGAGTGACTTTATACTGGACCAGTATTTTGTATTACGTGGCTGCAATATTTTGATGGGGCGCAAGGCCTTCAAAAGCCAGGCTTCGTGCTTTGTCCACAGCCCTTCAGCCCACATTGCTATCATGTCTGCTAGCACAGAGCAGGGACGGTGGGCAGGCCCATGGCCCTGTAAACCACTGTTCGATTTTCTTTCCTGTAGCTTCTACATTAAACTGTCAAGCAGCATTGTGAAAGGCGGGTATTAAATAAATAAAAGCTGGCGATGAACAGCCTCTTCTGAAGCAGGAAACTGTGTGTCATCGAGCTTCTCGCTTATGTCAGGGAAGAGAGGAGTGAAGGAGAGGTGATAATGACAGGGGCTGCCTCCAGGGAGGGAGGTGGGGACAGCATTGGGGGGTGGAGAGCTCAGACTGTGGCGAGGGCAGAAAAGGAATACAGTACCGTCAAATGAATACGGTGGAAATAGAGAAAGGTCAAGCAAAAGAAGAATTTATTAGAAGTGAAACAAAGCAGAACCATCAAATCCTTCAGAGCTATAAAAATGAGGAAAGGAGAAAAAGTATGAAAACATTCTCATCAAAATCCCTAAAATAGGCACATTAGCACACTTGGAGAGGGAAAAAAAATAACAGGGAGGCTTCGATCCTGTCTGTCTCTTTCTCTAATCTAGCCAGCAGCGTGCCCACGTTCCTATGCAACGTGACTGTAATTATAAGCTGTGATCTATCAAAGCAGGACCTGGAAATTTTCATTTATTGCCCTGCAAACACACGGGGAAGGCTGCTAAATTGTTAAAGTGGTGACTCTTCTCATCTAACCACATTGTTATTTAGCACCATGATTCTATACATAAATGAGAGTGGCTGGGTTTCCAGTGAGTAGGGCTTGATAGTATCTCAGAATTAGATAAGAAATGTAATGAACATGACCAACACCTCACCCAGGTTTACGGTCTCTTGATGTCTAGTGGAAATTGCTTGCAGTTGCCTCCTCTTTAAATGATGATCCCACACAAGGTTCTCTTTCCAGTTAGCAAAGAGACTTGGTGTAAGAATACATTTAAAGAGCCGGGGTTTTTTTCAGTTTTTTCACTTACTTGTGCTCAAGAGTCTGTTTCTCATTTTTTCCCCCACATGCCGATTAACTCCGTGCTGACAGACTGAAGGGGTTGAACTCAACTGAGCTCCAAAAATTTGTATTTCAGCTTTGGTGTTTACTACATCGACAATAGAGGTCTCCCCCTACCATTTCACCAGAGGACCAGCCTCCTGCTGCAAAGATAGGATTGCCCTCAATCAAAGAACACTGAAGTATTTTATTAATGTGATACTTGACCTTGTTAGTGATGGGAGGTTATTGATATGTAGAGGACCATCACAGCTAGAGGCATAACGGAGCTTGTTGGAGGCTGTGGGAAACAGTCTATGGCCCCAGGCTTCAACAGAGCTTTGAAAGACAGAGGACAGCTATTAGCTTTGAAGATCTTCTAACTTGCCTCCAAGGAAAAGAGAGTCTTGTTTTGCTAGACAGAGACTTTGAAGATTAAAAAAAAAAAAAGCAAAAAACAAACCAAAAAACAAACAGCCCCCCTCCCCAAAACAAAATCCCCACCCCACCCAGCTTTAAAGGATCTGTTCCTGAAATATTCAAGTGCGTGTGAACCAAATGTTACCAGACCTACCATTCACTGGGAAAGAGATAGAGAACCTGCTGAAAGCTTAGATCAGCCTGGAAAAAATGGTCAGGCGTGTGAAACCGGATTTAGGGGTTTCAGTCCCATTTTTATCCGGAAAGTTTTTATTAAAATATTTTGCCTTGGAGACAGGCTTAGTTACCGATCACCTCGCCATTGTCCCCCTAGGACAGACACATAAACTTTGAGCACAGGTCAGTCTGGCTGGTGAAATCTGCTCTGTGATGAGCAGAGAGCAGAAGCCCATGCCAGTGTGGAAGAACCATGGGGAGAAGCAAGGGCTGAGCAGAAGGTGCTCACAGAGGTCATCAGAGGTAACTGATTAGCTCAGGAACAGCCAGGAAAGGAAGAGCTATTCTTATGCCCATTCAATATTCAGCAGTATCAGATGAAAAGCCAAGACAGCTGGTGTCCTACGTGATGCTCGTTATTCACAATTTTTACAAGCATATTTTCCATTCCACCATCCAAGGTTTTAAAGACACTATTGAACAGCATCACATTCATGACAGATCTCTGCAGAACCCCACTCAGTACATCTCATCAGTTTGCCTGTCAACTACTGAGAGCATTTTCCCCCAGAATTTTCACTCAGGTCACAGGAGCATTTAGACGATGTTGTTACTAAGTCACAATATCACAAATCTTAATGAAGTCAAGATAAACGATATCTACTGCCTCTCTTTTACATGTAAAATCTGTAGCCTTGTACAGAAGGACCTCTGATTACAGTCCATATTGCTTTTTACTTCTCTCCCCTTTGCTCAATAATTTTGTTCCAAGATTTTTTTTAACCATGGGTCTAAAATTCCTCAGCTCCCATTTTTTAAAACCAGAATCTGAGAGTATACTCGTAAATGCCAATTCTCAAAGACAACTCCTAAAATTACCTAGAGTCTCTAGGTACTCTGGGAGGCCTGGCCATTTTAACGACATCTAACTAATCCAGGCATTCTCTACCCCTTTCTTTCCCAGTTGCAGCTTGCACTCTGATAGATAGCTGCTAGCATTGGAGCTGACTTTATTAGTGAGGGCTGCTTCCAGAAGGGCTGAAGCTCTTCTGCCTTTTCAGCCGCTGCACTGAGGACCCCTCCCCAGTGAAGGATGGATCATCGTGCTCCATGGTTTTACCCTTCCTCTGAACATATTCCTCTTTTCTTGTTATTCATACAGCACTCATTACAGTTTCTTGCTTGATTGTCTGATCTTTCGATTTTGCCTCTGTATCCTTGTGCTAATAAAATTTATCAAACTGACTTAGGTTCCCCTTTTCTTTTTCTGTTTTAACCCTGTGGAAGAGTTCATGGTTTAGTTAAATTGGACTCTTATTTCACTCCTTATTTTATTCCATTTTGGGGTAGTTTGCAATAATGCCTTTAACACAACTTCTTTCAGGAATTGCGTTTTTTGCTTTTGACTACTTCCCACGAGCTCTGAGTTTTCATCTCTTACTGCTTCAGGTCTGTTGTGACACTCTTGAAAATTAATGGGATCAATAGTACTTTTACTAAGCGAAACTTGACCCACTGCCTCTGGATGAGAAACATTGGTTGGAAACCAATAAGAGTGCACGATCAGTCATGAGGGATTTCTCCTCAGCAAGGTGGCTGGTTTACTTCATACGACTTCTCTGTTCCTTAACAAACTATTCATGCCATGTAAATGACAGCAGCCCACTGAGGCTCCACCGAGTCTCTCAGTTCCCTCCTGTGATTCTCTGTGTTGAAATGCAGTTTCCCTAAACCAGTATTCAGATGTAGCGGTACTAGTAAGAAATATGAACATTTGGGAACAGCCTGAGAATGGAACTATAGAAATATGAATCAAAATATGGAATAACCATCTGCTGGTTGGCTTATTCTTATCAAAAGGGACAACAGCTAACTTTTATTTCTAAATGAATTAATATATAATAAATGGACTGAATAAGCTTAAGACAGGATGTTTGAAATCATATAAAAATATTACAGAGGTTCCCCACCACACCATTTTCCATTTTAGAATTAAAGATACAACTTCAAAGTGAGTATTTTCTGCCAAACATCAGCAGATTTCCACAGTGAACTCTTAAACCTTTGAAAAGGAGGGAGAAAAGAAGAAAGAAAAAAAAATGGAACAGCTAATAAATCTTTTAAGATAGCAACAGCAAAAAATACTGCCTATCATAATACTGCGGCCCAAAATACATCTTTTAAAACCAGTTATCAATGAATAATTCACTTATCATTCAGACTAGAGATGTATATGAAACTCATACTTGAGTATTCTCCAAAGGAATATGTCTAGACATTTGAAATATAGTTTGTTGGCCTCTCTCATCAGCTGAAGCCTAAGTATGATGCATCTGTCATCAAACATGGCAGCAAACATTAGCCTGTGTGATTCATTGCTGGTTTTGCTATAATTCAGTTAATGAAGACCATATATATTTTAATCCTCTCAGTGAACTCAATTTAACTCATTTGTATTATGTCAAGGAACTGCAACAATTATATTGCAAGAATAGAAAGAAAGAGAGATGGCAGAGGAAAGCAAATTTTGGAATTAATTTCTTGTTCCTTATTCATTATTAATACAAGTAATTTTAGAGCAAACCATAGGATGAACTTTTATCATTGGTTGCTCATTTCCGCTTGCTAGAGTTGTGTCCATTTTTAGACATTTTATATTTTTCTGATTAATTAAAAATTTTAAAAATACATGGGCTATCCCCTCAGAGTATTAGCATTTTACTGAAGGAAAAAGAATCTGAATGAGTAAAGTCTCCTTTAGTTGTAAACCTAGGCCCTTATTTTGGTATAAAATTAAGCCAATGATAAGAAAAGTGGAAAATCAGTTGGACAGAATAACTAAATGAATGGCATAGCTGGAAAGCAGGTTTTTTTTTTTTTAAAAGAAAAGCATCTTGCAGGTAGTTACAAGGACACGCCATGAAGCTGCTCTGCAGATTGGATACCAACACATAAAAACCACAGAACAGTAATCTCTCTGTCTGAGAGAGTCGGAAATCTCGTGATGAAACCTTCATCATAGGCAGAACAAACAGCAAGTTATGAATGAGGAAAAAACCCTCAGCATAAATCGTATCAGTGGTGAAGTGAATAGAGATAGAAGGAAAAACGTGAGAAAGCTCTGAACAATAAAAATCCCATGGGGATGGACAGAAGAGCAGGGAAGTGAGTTTAAGAGACATTGGTTTTCAAAAGCTTGTTTATTGGCTAAAGAGCTCTTGAACAGCAACTGGTCACACAAAGGATAGATTGGGAAGTCATTTGTGGCTTTATTTTTTCAAGAAAAGCCGAGCCACATCGACCTTTGCCATATTGCTGTGAACTTTAGCACATGAGAAAATCAGATAACTGAGTTCAGAGTTGAATGTGAAAAACAAACCTTCACTGCAATATGCAACATCACTCATTTCCTATAAAAGCCTTTAAACAGGAGAACTGATGTTACAGACGATTGTGTGCATTAGTTTTTAGTTGACCTTTTTTGCTCCCTTTTGTCCCTTATTCTCATGTTGGTCTCTGCTCTACCAATATTCTCAGTCTCACCTGCCAATTTATTTTATTTTTTTTAACCTCTGAAGCTCTCCCTTATCTCCTCCCAAGCACAGTACATCCTGCTAATTTCCACAAAGCCACTGTGCTGTCTGCATCCAAGCCTCTCATGTCAGAATCTATTTAAATATAACACCTATGTACAAAATAGTTTACAATAAATAGTTCTACTAGCAGACAGGTGTCATTGCTCCCCAAGAGAAGCCACTTAAAGCATGAAGATAACTTAACGTAAAGATGTAGTAAGACCCATTGCACGAATCCATACAGTGCTTTTGTTGTACTTCTGAAAGAGTCCCACAACTGAAATAAAATCTTTGCAGTTAGAATTTAGACCTATGTACTGCAGACTGCCACATAAATTTAATCCTCATAAATTCAGCTCTAAAGTGCTGCTAAGAGTGGAGTATCTAGAAGAAAGCTGACAACATTTAACATAATTGATATACACTGGTTCTGGATGGACATTTAGCCTACCCATTTCTCTGCCCTGCCTGCCTCCTTCCCTCCTCCTTTGGCCCCCAGCCCCTAGGAGGGGGGAATGAGCATTATGACAGCATTCGGAGAACGCTGTGCTAATAATTACTGATTGCCATGGCCTCGAAGGAGCAGAGTAATCTGCGTGCAGTGCTCCTACCACGCTCAGATCAAGGGAGCTCAGTCCTTCCCATCAACTAGGTTGCCATTTCAAAGGTTTAAGGATTGCACTCATATGAAATTCTAAGGAAGAACACCACACCAAATTTGCAGTTAGTTGGCAGTAGTAATAATAACATATTGTAGCTTGTACTTTTTTAATATTTAGTGGGCATACAAGTGTGCAATATAGTACAAAATCCACCAGCCTAGCATGAATAACAGAAGAGTGAAAAAAAGGTAGAAGTTTTGCAAGGGCTACTTTGTCCTGAACTCAAGTACTCCATCGTGGGCTTGACCTAAATTGTGTAGCAAATGGAGAAGATTCTGGACATTCTCCAGCAGCTTCAGCTAAATTAAATATGAACATGAATAATGCCCTGGGGCCCTGCATTCTCTGGGATGCTACAGGCATTGGACTCGTGGAGAATCCACCCTTGCTGCAGACTGTGTTCCAGATTTTAATTAACTGAGTTTCTTCTGTTAAGCTTTTCCTGTGAAAGCCTCCCACAGTAAAACACTTCTTAAAAAAGTTATGCTGCAGCAGATGAAAATAAATCTAGCTGTTGAATTTTCAAAAACTTTCTTAGAAATAACAGTTTCAAGGACTACAATCACTCATTGCAGATACATGGTTCATGAACTCAAAACCATCACATCCAAGTACTGCATGTTCTCATCTTTCCTAACTGCCATATGCTACTAAGTCATTTTATTTTATATGCACCCTCATGGCTCCAGGCTTCATGGGCAGATGGCTCTTTGCCACGCAATCAAATTCACACATCAAGGGCATCCCAAGTGAGGTCCTTTGTAGAACTGTATCCTTCTTTAATTCCTCTTCTTTCCTTGAACATTTGCACATAAGTACAAATTTGTACTACCAAAAGGTTCATAATTTTCAGATACAAGACACTCATTCTTCAGTTAAGCACAACATTGTACAAGCAGTTCTATCCCATTCACTCTAAAAATACAATTCAGTGCCTTGTGACTTCACAGCATACCCACACAGTCCTTAATATCCCTTTTGTTCTATTTTGGGTCTCTCCTTCTTCTATAGCCACATCTGTTCATTGGCCAGAATGTGTCCACGTTCTCTGCCACCACATACAATAATGCATCTTTACTCCTGCAACCAAGTCAGAGTTTTTGCTGTACTGCACCAAGCTTGATGCAGCATCTGAATTTGGATGCGTTCCCATTTTCTTTAACTGCATATTGATAAAACTGAATTTTCATGGATCAGCTTATCTTAACGTAGGCTTGTGGCTGTTGCCTTTGATGGACTCATAATTTCGGAGCTGCATTTGATTCTCTGGAGCATCCTATTAATCAGATGGGAAAGTTCTCATATTAGTAACTGTGGTATTTCTTCAAGCCACTGTGACCTACATTGCCTCACTGGGTTAGTTAGATTTTTCTCACACGCTTTTATCACGTTTTACTGCCATAATTGCTGTAACTCTTTACTTGCTGCATTACCTATCAGATCCATTAAATACTTGAATAAGCACACATCTCATCAGTCTGAATGTACAGCAGGGCCAAGGTTAGCCTGGCACTGACAAAACATTATTTCACAAACCTGCACAATTCCTCAACTTAAAAAATATTCCTTTTTTTTTTACATACAGAATGTCCTCAGGTTATCCTGTCTAAGATATTTTTTACAGACACCAGGGTAGATACAAGAAACAAGGTCATCTACGTTGAGAGTGACTACACCCTTCACTTGACACCTTTTTCTCTAAAGAAGGAACAGCGTAGTAATTTTTAATATTGCTGTCAACAGCTACAGAAGAAAATCACCCTGTTAAGACCCATAAGATAAACAAAGCTGTTTAGTATGAACATTTTAAGGACACCTAAAAACAGTTTTGTAATCTATACTAAAGAGAAGCAATCAGCTATGCAATACCAGTTATTTTAAGATAACACATCTAGAAGGGTGTTATTTGAAATATTTTTATGGAAGAGCAATGGTGCAATTGTGATGGTATGTATTATCATACTGACACTGCAGATGCCAAATAGCATAGAAAGGGGAAATGAAGAAGTCTCTAAACAAGTTACTTCTAAACATTCATAGTAGCATTTAATAAGTTCCATTTTAAAATATCATGTTTTACATCTAGCTTTTCTAAGTAGTTCGATATTTCGTGCCTCAGAAGGCTACAGCCACACAGCATGCACAGCTTACCTTTCCATGCCACAATAACTCGTATCTGCAGATTAAGAAAGGGCTGTCCCAGAGAACACGGTGACCCAGAAGCCAATGATAAGGTGTTTACAATTTGTTCCAGACATCACCTATTTAGCTACACATAGGTCTTCATATTCACAGCCCCTTCTATTGCTCTGCTGAGAGTAGTGACCTGAATATGCTAAAAACAGTGGGAGCCTGCTAAATGTGAACCAAAATTACTTCAGTGTCTCATAGCTGCAATGGTTTAACAAGTGCTGCACAGGCACAGTATGAATAATACCATTTACAATCAGTTAAGCTAACCATCCTTATCCCCCTTCCACAGCCGCTTCTCCCCCAAGGACAGATAAAAGTCATCTTCTAGTGGCTTTTGAGACACTAGTCGGTTAGCCATTTCAATAGACAAGAGGTCTCATGACTCAGAAAGTACTATTTTGACAATTTTCAAGCTGTTTGGAAAATATGAAAGACAAAATCTAGTAAGTGGATGTTTGTAGAAAGATCAAAGTTTTTGACATTATTTTTTAAAAAAATAAAAATCTGTCTGCTACTCAATGTCATTTTCTCTATAAGCAGAGCCACATTATATATACTCGAAAAAATCAGCATTTGGCTTGCTAGCCTAAGCTAGATTCTCAGAGTACTAAAAAAACCTCAAACCAACACAAAAAAATCCCACCCACAAACCCCTGTGGTTTTTCTAACAATAACAGGAAGGTGTTCTACAAAGCGGCTTTTATTCTTCTCTCTTTTGATACCGTGGCTACATAGCCAGATCCGTCTGGCCCAGAGCCGTGCAGCCACCAAAGCTGTTTTCTGCTTCCAGAGCTGGTGCTGTAAGATACCAAACTCTGATAAAAGCACCACTCTGTTGCTCAAATTTTGAAACTTAATTGCCCCCTATTGGCCTGATCAACCAACACAGCACTAGGAACCCAGTTAACATCCCACCTAACTTCTCAGCACCGACTGGACGCAGATGGAAATCTCAAGCCATGCTGCTTGGAGTAGGTGAGGTTAGGCATGAACAGGAGCAAATCTCTTGACGTTCAAAGATCAAAAAGACCTGTATCAGGGGTTGCTGCAGACAATAATTTTGGATTTAAGCAAGCAGAACGGGTACTCAATGCTATCTGATTTAGTGGTCACCTAATGGTTACCTCACTTAGAGATGCTTCATTATCTTGCTGGCCAAGAATAGAATCTCAAAATTATTCAGGAGACTAAATTGCAAAAGTCCTAGTCCTCCGAAGTCCCTCTAGGATCTGTTTCAGGCACTAGCTGTTTTTCTTCTTTACCTTGACTCTAAGCCAAAAACTAGAAGCACTGCTTACCAACAGAAGTTCAAACAGAGGTAAGAAAACCGCTAAAGGAAGATGATTTAAGGTAAGGAATTCTAGACACCAATTCTGCACAGAAAGAGGCTCCTTTCTATCTATTTTTTTTCCAATGTCATCTGCCTCAAGTGACTTTTTGCTCGGAACAAAAGAGCATGGAGGAACACCAGTGGGTCAGTTTAATAGCCTGGACTGAGCTGCTGCTTCATGCTGACAAAAGCAAATCCTAAGGGGAAAGCAATGAGGCAGAAGCAGCAGAGTAGAAAGATATATCAACATGCTTCAGCTACTGGAACTCTTGAAAAAGTACTGTATTAGGTCAGACCAAAGGTTAGTTTTGTTTTTATTCTTTCTGACAAGACAGCAGTAGCAAATATGAAACAGTAAAGGGTATAAGAATAAAACATCCCTAGGCTGTTAATATCTGTATATTTTAGTTAGAGGCAGTCAGTAGTTTAGGATATTTCTGAGTGGAGACTGTACTTAAACTAACATTTTAAAATACAATGTTCCCCATATAAGTCTAATCCTTTTGACCCTATGACCCTGAAAAATGTATCATAGCAGTGAGTTCCACTACCTACATTACACAGTGTAATGGAATAAAAATTTGAAACTTGCTGCCTGATCACTTTATTGAAATCTTAATGCTTAATAAGCTATGAAACATTCCCAAATCAAACTCACAGACAATGTCAAACTGGTCCGCTTTCAGATTTCAGTTTTCTATCTTTTTTAAAAAACAGCATTGCACATAGTATCGGAGAAGACAACAAACCCTGATTTTAAGTAGTGGCATAACATTTTTGCTTGCTTGTTTTGCTCTCTGTTTTTTTTTTTTTAACTGCCATCGAGCCCTAACCTAGCATTTGCAGAGAAGCTCTTTGCAGAGAAGCATGCTGACAGCAAGATTTCCTTCCTCAGCAGAGTTCAGAACTCCTCAGTCTTCATTATTACACACACAATATACAGTGATTTGCATTTATTAACACTAACTTACACCTGGCACTTAAGCACTCAGCTACTCAGTATCAAGAGATCTTTCCAAAATTCAGTAAAGGAAGCTTCAGTTTAAATATATAGTACTTTCAGCAGAAAGTCACAAGCTAGGTCTTAAAAACATTCTTTGCGTTACTGAATCCAAGACCTTCCTATGTATAAAGCCCAGTATTTCTCCCCATTCTGTGGCTTGAGCAGTTTGTACAGAAAAATCTTTTACTTTATTATCTTATTCTTGTTTCTGAATTGTGAAAGTAGCAACAGAAGACCCTAGAAGGACCTTCTGAACGTGACTGCTTTATATGAGCTTGGGGTGTGGGTGTGTGTCTTTGCTTTGCACTCAGTTATATATCTGAATGCAAATTGGTATTTATTAAAAATACATAATGGTATATTTGGATTTACATTTTCTATATTTGGAAGAAAACCAAGTCCTTATGAGCAACAGGAAGAGATAAGAATAGAAACAGAGGCCAGCTGGTCTCTTCTTCCAAGTGTGAAAGTGTTTTATACTGTGCCTCTGTTGTGGTTTTGCTTAGTGAGGGGGGCCTAAGGTGGCAGCTTCTGTAGGAAATTGCTAGAAGTCGCTCCCCTTTGTTCAGTGGACTCGACTGGGCCTAGGGCGGACCCACTGCTGGCCAAGGCCAAGCCGATTGGGAGCAGAATGTCCCGTGATAGCGCCTCTGCGATAACGTATTTAAGAAGGGGAAAACAGGAAAAAAAAAGGAGAAGAGAAGATGTGACGAAGCTGAGCAAGGGCAGAGGCCCAGAGGGGGGAGGCGCAGGCCTTCGGGCCTTGCAGGCCTCACCCTCTGGCCTCTCGCTAGGCGGCCGACTGGACCCAACTCAGCCCAGCCTGGCTGCAAGAGGTGGAGAGGAGAGAAGATGGGATGAATAACGTGAAGAGATCCTGAGAGGCTTCTGCCAGCCCGTTGTGAAGAATGAACTTTTCTTGTGAGAGAAACAGCTGCAAACACCAAGGTCAGTGAAGGAGGGGGAGGAGTAATGTGGCTCCTGGCCAAGAT
>WHYT01014052.1:0-12936 GCA_009806455.1 Tetrax tetrax
GAGAGTGCTGCTGCATTTCCAGAGCAACTCCTCTGAATTTGGCTTTGCTTATAGCACAGCAGCCTGAAGAACTGCATATTGCCTCCCTAGGAAGATTTAATTATACATAAAATTAGAAGGAGGAAGTGTTAGTTAAAATTTCATACTTCTGGAAGGCAGCCAGTTCGTTAGCATTACTTTAATGAGGCACTAACCTCACTGTAATGCTTTTATTAATGCTTGTTGCTTACTGACTGCCAACTGCTTGGCTCCTCTCCGACAGGCCGGCTGGTCCACAAAGCGAATGGTTTAGGGGTCCTTTGATGCAAACTGCGAGCATGTTTACACCGCAGCCAGGACAAACGACAGTTGGTAAGATGAGACAGCCCCAAACTCACCAGATGGTGCCCAAAGCAGGTGGTGCAGGCAGACAGCGAGATCAGGGCAGGCAGGAGGGGACGCAGGAGGGAACAAGCAAAGGGGGAAGAGATGCTGGTTCCACCAACGCCACTGACACCGTTCCTGGTGACTGCAGTAGGGTCAGGATGAGGGCCAAGACAATCAGCAATGACAATACATCAAGACTCGACGTGCTGGAGATGTGATGACAAGGGAAGACATGAGGTGGCACAGGATCCCAGGAGGCAGTGGCTGAGCACTGCAGACTGCCCCCACCTACTACTGCTGCAGGTATCTCACGTGCTTGGGGGTCACAGCTGCGTCCAGCCTGGATCTCACCATAGACCTTTGGTCAAATGTGAGTCTTTAGTCCAACCAACTTCCAAATGTCTAAGGCACCTCTACCCTGCAAGCCTCTGCCCCAGCGCAACTGTTGTGGGATAAATGGTGTTTTCCATGTGCCCCCAGTACCACTGGGGTCTGTCCAAAGGAGATGCAGGAGAGGATGGAGTCCCTCCTCTGATCCCCCTGCACTGCCCATGACTCTGTTGGGCTGCAGAGGGGAGGAAGGGACTTTGCCCCCCCAGCCCAGCCCCGTTGGTGGAGCCCACCTGTTTGTGGGGTGATGCCCAGGCACTCTGAGCACACCTTCCAGATGCAGACGTGGGCAGAAGGACAAGGATTACCCCAGGAGCTGCTGGGACACACTCCCCCACCCCTCCCGGGAGCCGTGGTGAGCATATGCTGTATGCTTCTCCTCCTGTTCCTTGAAACGCTCTGAATAGAGGGATTAAAAACTACCCGTTGTGGTCTGAAACAACACAGCTAAGGCACTAGCACCGGCTGATATTCCGGCACAGCGGAGAGCAGGTGGGCTGCCGCATCGGCGGTGAGCAGGAATGGGAACAGCTTGTCGTGCTGCTGCCTGCAGGGCCACCCCTCCAGGAGCCACCACTCAACAGGAGCCGAGGCATCAAAGGCAGCTTTGCCACCTCCCTGCTCCGGGCTGGCCGAGGGCCAGTGCTGTTTCCCAGCAGCGCCCACCAACCTGCAATTAGGCCCTTTCCCCTTCCGAGCGCTCAAAAGTAGATTTTGCCCAGGCTGAGCCAAAGGTTTTTCTCCACACGCGAGGTGGGCACAGCAGCAAAGAGCTGAACTGGTGCTGACCCAGCATGGACCCCCAGAAAGCCCTCCTCACTGCGCAGAGGGTGCCTTTGCATGCAGGTCTGTGCCATACATGACCCCCTGCCAGTCCCGGGTGCAAGGGCAGCCGTAGCACCGTGCCTTGCTTGTAGTCACGGCACAGAGTCAAGTTCAACCACGGGTTGGGTCTGGTGTCCCACCATCATCCAAAAATGGCTTCAGAGGCAAGTCCTTGGCAAAGAAATGTTCAGCGCCATGTCATAATCTTGACTGTTCCTGCAAGTGAAATGCTGTTTCATGTCATTGCAGTCAACAAAAAGAGTGAAGATGAACATCCAGAGAGAAAGGGCGGAAACCTGTTGGCTGCCTGGGCACAGAGCAATGGGCTGGGGCCGGCTGGGCGAATCACCGGGCAGAGGCAGGAATGACCCAGGAGAAAAGCTCCTGTCCTCCAGCGTATTCTGCCCAAACTGCAACAAGAACACCAAACTACAAAGTCACTGAACTAGAAAATTCACAACTTATTTTTTTTTTGCCCCCACATAACCTGACAGATTCAAAGCCAAACATGGAAATCTCACAGGGTGCTGATGTGCATTTTTCCTGGTAAAGTTTGTCTGAAAATTGGCCTGGTTCTTGTGAAGGAAAAAAAGAGAAAAAGAAACATGAAAGAGGATATTTTTTAAGTAAAATCAGTTAGATGCAGCCATTTTTAAAGTGATTGTTATAGCCAACTGGGCAATTGGTAAAACAAAAATGTTTGTCAGGTATTTTTTTTGCCAAAATGTGGTGTTTAGAGTTTGTTGGTTTTTTTTTTTTTTCCCTAAAAGTAAGACTTTGAGCCAATGATCTAAAGTTACAAAAATTAGGAATAAGGCAGAATCTAGGAATGAGAGGGAAACACACAAAATAATATAGAGCAAAATGAAATGGCAAATGCTGTGAAATTTTCATCTGGAATTTACAGCAGCATGTAGAGCCCGCTCACACCAGACCGTGCAGGTCTGCTGCGGCCCAAGTGTAACTTCGCACACACGAGCGATGCTGTCCTGGCTTTCTACTTTCTATGGCTCTAGTGGCAAAATATTAGAAACTTGATATTTTAAATGGGCTTTTATGTAGGGCATAAAGTGGAAGTGTGTTCTCCTAGCCAGGAACAGGAAAACACATTAAAAACTCCGCACAGCTGTAAACAAGATGCACGCTGGCAGGGTTCATCACCCTGGCGAGGGTAATCGCTCTCAAGTTTAATCAAGGTAGAAGGCTGGGATTTGGAAGCATTGCATCCATGGCACACTTCCCTGCTTTGTCACATCACACTAAACACTTGATAAAAGCTCCCTTTGAAGAGGAGCCAAGTCCTTCCTCGCTCGACTATGGTGATATTGGATTGGATTTGCTGAGCCGGGTTTCCAGTTGTGCAAAGAATTTGTAAGAGGTACAAAAAGAGTAAGAGTGAACAGAAAGTGTTGCAGCTCAAAGAAAACATCAAAAGATAGAGGAGTAATTAATTATTGGGCTTTACTTCTTTATTTCTTTTGTTGGCAGTGGGACAAAGAGACTAGTGTTGGTAAAATGTGGGGGGGCCTGCCTTCCGTATAGCTTTGGATATATGTCATTAAATATTCAAAAATCCCTTGCCTCCTCCCCAAAATTATGAGATTGGTAAGCAAATAATGAGATTAAAAAAACTTATAGTAACAAAGGGTTGTCTTTTGTCTCTTAGCTTCTGAGTTGTTAGCCTGCCAAGCTAATTTCAATAGAAACTTGGTTAAAGGGAAGGTGAGACTTTCCCATGATTACACCAGAAGTTTAGTTTCCCAGGAAAGCGAATCTGTAATGCGATGAGATCATTACCCTCTGATGAATCCAAAGTTTGTTTTTAGAAGGCTAAAACAACAAAAAATTTAAGGGAAAAAAACCCAGCACCTAAACGCAGCTCACCCAGACATTGGGTATTTGGGACACGTGTATGCCCAGCCAGAGCATATAAAGAACACACCATCTTCCCTGCTTCCCAGTTAGGGCAAAATGATACTGGTTTCTTAGCAGAATTCACTCTGGGGTAGATGTCCGAGCGGTGAATGATCTGCCTCCTCCGCCAGATAAGGGACCATCCGCCTTTTTTCTCTCCTGTAACAACCCCGCGATTTGTCCTCTGGTGTAGACCACACACCGGCCAAGACCAGGACCTGCTCGGGGAACAACTCCACTCCAGAGGCTTTCCTCCTGGCTGGCATGCTGCCCATCGCTCCCTGGCCAGGGCACAGCGAAGCAGAGTGCTTGCCCATCCTGCCTCTTGCATTAGCATGGCATTAGCATGGGCTGATGGAGATACCATCTTCCTCCCACCTCTGCCAGTAGCCCCACCCTGGAGACCAACGGCTGCACAAACAGCCTCTGCCCACCAGCCTCCTCTGCTCCTTTTCAGCCCGTGCCCAGTTCCTCCCAGGCAGGTGTTGTTTGCTCTCCTGTCACAGCCCTTGTTCATAGAGAAGCTGACTACAAAAGCTCAGCAGTCGTTGCTATTTATTCTCAGCCCTGGCTGGGTTTTGTTGAGATGGCCAGGTGAGTAGGCAGGCAGTTGGTTCTTCTATCTTATTTTCTAGAGGATGGGGATGTCAAATATTTGCTTTCAGAAATATTTGCAGCAGCTCCACTACAATTAACAACATCAACTGAAATGCTCAAAAAGGGCGAGGGAGTGCTCCTCTGCCTTTGCTCTCTCCTGAGCTGTGCAAAGATGACCCAGAAACTCTTAGACTTTGTTGCTTTGCCTTTGAGTGTATTTCATGGGCAACACACTAAAATATATGATGGGCTTCCCTTTGTTTTCACTGGAAGATGCTCACAGGAGTGCATCTGAGACCTCCTGTTCCCTATTCCACACCGGACAGCTTTGCAGCTCTCGGGGAACAGCTTTCAGTAACAAATGCAGAGCAGCTAATGGACTCACTTTAAGCCAACACTACTGCAGCAGAACACAACGTAGTCCTTGCGTTTCAGGAACAACAAAACTGCCTGAGGTTATGTGCTAATTACAGACTACTCTTCTCCTCTATCACTCTAGTTTACATTGCAAGACATCATCCAGTCAACCAATCTGGGGAAGCATGTCTTGTCTTTGCCATGAGGACGCTCCAGCTGTGATCGAGTATGGATGCTGCATCTGAGGTGAGTTCAGGGAAGGGCTTCACTTTACACAGGGAATGCTGAGCTGAGACCACCTCTGTAGGAGCTACACAGCCTGTTGAGCAGCCAGTGTCAGTAACAGTCACTGAGTGAAGTGTCCTCATCTGAGACCTCCAGAAGAAGGCTGAATCCCAGATAAGTTCTCCCTCTCTCAAAACACAGTCACACAATGGCCATATTTCAAGAGCAGACTACGAATTTTGGAGACAAAAATCTCCATTGCTGAGATGTGTAAAGGCCTCTGTGCTGCGAGGGGCTCCAGACACAGCAGAGGCAGTGGGAGACACGTTTTCTTCCAGGCACGAATCGTTGCTCGTTGCTGCGATAGGTATTGACAGCCACCACTCAGTGTAAGCTTTGCAAAAAGGGAGACACCTTCCCAAGCCACGGGATTGCTTGGTTCTGAGTGTGGCATCCAAGATCTGCTGGGAAACGCCACTACTTGCAGGGTGAAACTCCCCACAGCAGCATCAGGACAGCGGAGGACGGGGTCCATACAATGAGGAAAGCCTGTGACCGAGACTCTGGTCAGTGGGTTGAAGCCATAGCAGTCCCTTCCCCAGCTCTCACTACTTCTTCACCTCTCCTGAGTGACTGACAACAGGCAATCACCGAGGAGTGCATTTTTACCTCAGTGCCATCAATCACTAATAGGAACAGAGCCACAGAGCATGCAAGGTACGACCGGGTGATAAGTGCCTTTTATTCTACATTCCTCCTAGGCAGAGCGTATGCTTCTGGCTCCATGTACAGTTTCTCTCTTTTCCTTCTTTTATTTTTTTTTTTTTTTTTGCCTCTCGTAAAGACTTTGCTATGTCAGAATCTGTCAAACAACTCCTTGTGCCATGTTTTTACAAGAATCCTACTTGCTGGTTGGTGCCAAGCACCCTTTTAAACAATACTGGGTGAAGTATTGCGTTGTCTGTGCTCTGCTCTTGCATGCCATATTTAGACAAAAGCTAGGGAATTCCCTGCCCTACATGAGGGCTTGAATGAGTACATTCTTTTCCCACCTCGACTGAAAAAAAATGTATGTGCTCACATCAGCCAGGCCTGCTACCCAGCTCTATTTTTAATTGATTACATACTTTGATGTATCTACCTAGAAATCAGAAGGGAAAAAGAAAAAAAAATAAAAGAAAAAGAAAAAAAAAAAGAAAAGGAAATTAAACAAGTGATTGTGACCACAGACACATGCTCAGACCTGCTAGGTGCCTTCCAAAAGAGACCAAAACCCAGGCAGCAGTGGAAACAAAACACCCAAACCCCACACTGGCACACATGGAAACAAAACACCCAAACCCCACACTGGCACACATGGAAACAAAACACCCAAACCCCACACCAAACGCTACCTGAACACACAGCTAACAACAGCCAGATCGTGGCCAAAGGTAACTTGTAGTGCTTTGGCCCAGGGTAAACAAAGAGCAAGGCTACGGCCCGACACTGATGAAGTTTGTCAAGAGGGTCTCTGGCAACGCACGAGGACCTTGTAGCCACCTGAGTCCCTGGGGCACCCAGATTTCCCTGGAGCAAAGGAAAACACCCCACTCAGCAGGCACTTGGGGCACGGTGCACAGTGCCCTGTGCGCAGCCGGAGCAGGGAGCTCTGGGATCGCTGGACACGCTGCCCTGCACGTTCACCCATTCAAATCGGCCAAAGCCAGGGTGCAAGGGCTCTTTCCTGACGCTGCAGAAGTCAATGGGGCTGCAGATCCTTCTGGAGCGGCTATTGAAACGCCACATTCCAGAGCGCTATGCTAATCGCTTTCAGCCAGCCCTCCAATATCACTCCCATCGCTAACATTTCAGCTCTTTGCCATACTTTTGTCCACAGCGCGTGGGCCCCCCAGATTTTCTGACATGTGGTTCTTCCACTCACTGCCAAGTCTGGTGGGAGAGGATGTCAGCCTCACAGGACCAAAACAGATGCCTTCCGTGCACTAACTCAGTTGGAAAAGCTTCAGATAAAGGCCTGTCTTCCCTCCTCCTCTCCCTCACAAGCACTAAAAAAATATTCATTATATCTGCCCCAAGAAAGAACCTAGTTAGGAGAAAATTTGAATCCTGAAATGGAGAGTCAGAGCACTGTCAAGTACAGTCTACACAGCCTGAAACACAGGATTAAATACTCCAAAAAAGAAGGCAGTTTGCACTAGATTTTTGTTTTCATATACACACATAGATAGATATAAAATCCACTACAGCCATCTCAATAGTATCCGTACTGGTGGTGATGATGGGGACCCTCCTGCAGACAGGATGCAGACAGGCACTCGTCTTTTAACTGTTGTCATCTACTTCTGTTCAGTGTTGCTCCAGCTTACATAATAACGGAGACATCACTCAAGCCTAGACTAGCCTGGTGCTCCTGGTGAAATTGTTACGGCTGGGAGCATTCTGGGGACAGCAAGAGAGGAAAGAAATGATATGGACGGAGTTGTAATGTTATAAAATGCACCCTTAGGATCATACGTTCAAAAGCACTCTGTTCCCATTTAGGAACCTAAATGAAGTTGGCAGGATTTCAGAAGTGCTCAGCATCTATCAGCTCCTACTGAGAACATGCTGAGCTCTTCTTAAAATTGTTAGAGAAAAACAATTCCAAGATAAGAGCCAGCTTGTGGCTTACAATTAACATCATTGTATGGGTCTTTGGAGCAGTTTGGCAAGAGCAAGAATAGCTGCTTTCACAGAAGATCTTGTGTATGAATTCACATCTCAAAGCATGGGGCCAGGTCTATAAGCTGTCACCCCCACTGACTGCCTCCGGTAAGAGCTGTGCGCCCCAAGGAGAATTTTCCACTCTGTGTCAGAGCGGTGCCTTTTACAGCACTTGGTAAGTGGGAGTCTGCACCTGATCATGCTAGGAGCAACCACATCAGTGGAGATGAGAAAGACCAGTATGAGTAGCTCACAGCTCAGAACACAACCCATTGTGCTGCAGTCAGGGCAACTGTGAAAACATCTGGAGAAATGCACTAATTTAGTCCTAAGCTGGATTAGTGTTTTATATATAATTACTAGCGATATTAAGTGTCAGTTGCTACCTTTTGTCTTTGATCCGCAAAATGCTCTTTGTCTGTGAATGAGAAAGACGTTTTCTCCCAGCGGTGACAGAAACAATAGTCTGCCTCACGCAGCCTTGGCTGGGCTAACACCAATGTGCACCTTCAAGAGACAAAGATTTGTCAGATCTCTCCAAACACTTCTAGAGGCATCAATCCAGCAAAGAATTTAAACATTGCAGCAGTCCCACTCATTCTTCTGCAACCACTGATCTATTTAAAAGAAAGGCTGTAAATTCAAATCCTCCTACTTTTGGGAGCTCACAGCTCCTCCAATCCTGAACCAGCTGAACCTTGGTACCACACCAAAACCCACCAAATAAAGCACAACAACTTGTGTCAGGCTTCAGCTCACCCAGGGACACATTATGATTCTTGAAGAAGACTAAGAACAAATTCTTCTCATCAAAATTATCTTTTTCAGGGTCTTTCATCTTACCTTGAGATTCCAGAAGCTATCCTCCAGGCAGGAATACCTTGCTTATCCTTACTTCCCAAGAATTTCAAGAGTTACAATGTCTGTTTGCCCCTTAAAGCCTGCTATTCTTCTAGGTCCCATTCCATAGAAAAACTCCGGAGATTCTTCTGGGGACAGTATGATCTTGAAGGATCTGACAAGCCTTGCTACCAATAGGTCCCTTGGCTCACCTTGGTACAGAAGGTGAATCTCTCATTTAATCTACTTCAGTACTTTCCTAGATGAGGGTGCTACACCTCAATCAGAACTACCATGTAGCACTACCACTCATAGTATTAGGACAACACTTGTTTTTTCTCTTTTAGCTTAGGAGAAATTTTGTGTTTTCTCAGTAATGGGTCAAAATCACATTTGTTGAAGATGGGGGCAAATGTATGGATTCCAGAGGAGCTGATGCTCCTAGACTACCTCAAGAACTCAGAAGAGAGATTAAATATTGTGCAATCAAGCACTGCAAGACCTTACAAACTCAGGCCATGTTGATTTACTTCCCAACATCTAGAAATGAAAGTAGAACAACAGAATAATGCATAGCCCTATTTTCCATTCTGACTAAAACAAGTCCTGAACATGCATGAATTTAGCTTGTCACTCCTCAAATATAACAATTCATTATGATTCATTACTTCCAAGTGTTCTAGCTCATTTTCTACAGCTAATTGGCCTTGTAGGCAACCATTTGCCCAACAGACACCAACCTTACAGGGGAACACTCTATTCCCAGGAGGAAGGCAGCACTCTCTGCCGCCTTCTCTGTGAGAATGTAACTGCTTACCATGGTTTGGTCAAGGAGCACTTCTGCCCTTTCTCTCCTGAATTTGCTATTTTCAGAACAGGGCCAGCCTGAGAAGACTCATTTAGCCAAGAAACGGAGAACTCTCCATGCCAGTGAGCAACAAGTGCCCAATTCAAATGCAGTCTTCTTCGGAGCACAGAAGACTGGTTGAGCATTGCCGCGGCCACTGAAGGTTAACAAATACTCATCCTTCTCACAGCTGAGCTGAGCTCACCTAGGCAGGATAGAGGAGGGTAAGAAGAAAGGTAGAGACATTAACGCTCATCCTGGAGCAGTGAGAGAGGAATGGTGACCAGTGCAGCTCCCTGGGATGATGGCCTATCCCAGGGAAGCCAGTGGCTCACACAATTGTGCAATAGCATTGAGTTTGGACAAGATCTTTGAGTCTTTCTCTTGGTCCCTTTTATACCCTGCTCAGGTTTACACATCCTCTCGACTTCTCATGTACATTTAGACCAAAGAAAAACACCATTAAAATGCCAAGGAGGCTTTCAAGAAAATTGTTTTGTTATATTAAGCCAGCTTCAATCCTAAACTCTGCTTCTGTGAAATTGCTCATTGGACAGGACACTTCAAACCCGACTTACTAATGAAGTGCCGCTGCCACTGTAGGACAATTGCTGTTTTCACAGGCCAACCACAGCAAGAAAGATAATTTTAACAAAACAATGCCTGACCTCAGGGATTTACAGGCAGCCCCTTCTGTGTCAGGCACCTTGACTGCCTGTTCTTCGCTGCAAAAGCCTTCTTCATAAAGTGCCAGTGCTGAGACCTGAGCATTGCTGCTGGTTTTGAAACACTGAATGCCATTTCACTGGCATGCGCTTGCACCGCGTGCATGGACGCCTCGCGGGAGGCTCGGTGCGAGCGCCGCAGCCCGAGTGTCACCCGGTGAAACCCAAGAGCTGCATCCATTTTTAGCACCGGCCTGCCTGAAGATACGTTGCATTATCTGGGCAACACGTAAGGGAACAAAATGAACTGCAGCTCCCCCTGCCACTTATTTACCTCCTGTTTAAACAGTGCCTCTTCAGCCCGCTCCCTTCCCCTCCCGTGCACCCTCTTACCCAGCACCTCTCGCAGGGCTGCCCAGTCTATTTTTAAAAGCATGCTGCTGGCTTTTGTCTTAAGCTGCCTGGGGGTTTTTTGATTTTTTTTTGGTTTTTTTTTTTTTAGCTCTTGTACTCTTTAAACTTACTTAAACCATGTTGGCAGATAAAAGTAGTGAGGGGAGATATAGCAAATGCATCACGGTTGGCATTGCAAGTTGAGAAGGCAAGAGATAAAAACCGAACAGATTAAAAATAAATACCTAAACTCAACAATTAGGGCTGAACAGCAGTGGTCCCCACTTAGGGGAGTATCTCTCATGTACTCAAAGTGGGGTTTATTTGAATCAAGGCTTTAGGACTTTCTATGGGGTTTGCGTGGCAAGGTTTTGGTAGCGGGGGGCCTACAGGGGTGGCTTCTTTGAGAAGCTGCTGGAAGCTTCCCCTGTGTCCTACAGAGCCTGTGCCAGCCGGCAAGGCTGCGCCCATCAGCCACCGTGGCAGCACCTCTGGGATAACGTATTTAAGAAGGGCGAAAAAACCTGCACAACTGCATTTGGAGAGAGGAGTGAGAACATGTGAGAGGAACAACTCTGCAGAGGCCAAGATCAGTGAAGAAGGAGGGGCAGGAGTAACGCTGCTCCTGGCCAAGATTCCCCTGCAGCCCGTGGTGCAGCCCATGGTGGAGCAGGCTGTGCCCCTGCAGCCCATGGAGCCCACTGAGGAGCACAGATCCCCCTGCAGCCCAGGGAGGACCCCACGCCGGGGCAGGTGGATGCCTGAAGGAGGCTGTGGCCCATGGAGGGCCCATGCTGGGGCAGTTCATCAACAACTGTAGCCCGCAGAAAGGACTCACATTGGAGAAGTTTGTGGAGGACCGTGTCCTGTGGGAGGGACCCCACTCTGGAGCAGGCAAAGAGTGTGAGGAGGAAGGAGCGGCCAAGACAACATGTGATGGACTGACTGCGACTCCCATTCCCTGTCCCAACTAACATTGAGGTGCCAGGCTCCAACACCACTGCAGAGCTGTCCTGAGCATCCAGCCGATGCTCCTGCAGTGACCAGACCCACGCAGCTGCCTCTGTCGCACTCTGCGTGACTCAGGCCAAGCTCAGCTCCATTTCAGACTCAGGACATCCTGAGAACTGCTTGAAACGAGGACTCACTAATGCTTCCATAAGATGCTGACGGGCCTTTTTGTGCCAGGAAAACGGATGTGTGCAGCAACAGCAAAAGTGCCTGGAAGCATCCCAAAGCCTGAGTGAAATGAGGGAATTTTGAGTGGCACCAAACAAAAGGAGCAGTGATTTAATCTCCACAGATGGGGAGGGGGGAGCAGTGTCAGGAAAAGCAGGAGGATGAGATTAGCTAGGCAATAAAATGGAAATGAGCAAGAGGTGGAGCGAACTCTGCTGAGATAAGAGGAGGAGGATTACAGGGCTGACAGATGGACGGGGAGCAGGCAGCCAAACAGTGAACAGAAAAAAAACCAGGTAATAAATCTGGAAAAATGATAATCAACAGTCTTAAATACCATTTTCAACCCCTTTCTCCAAGAAGGTACACCGTTACGTGTGGCGGGTGTACAGTGAACACCCTGAGCTATCCCATCGGGCACGGTGACGCTGCCCCGTGCCGCTGGCCAGCGAGGTAGGTTTGCTCGGACTCTGAACTCCCACAAGGCAGCCAGAATCCTTTCTGGCAGATGGATAAAGCAAGCCTTTAACACCAAAAGGTGAAAGAAATTGCTTCTTTCTGGAGAGCCTGACCAACCATTTGACTCAGCCTAATTCAGGAAAGCGACACATCGTCTCTTTTGCTGCTGAAAGGAGCATTTCCCCAAGCCGTGCGGGAGCACATTAGCCGGGGTATCTCGGTTCCGGACGATAAGGCAGCTTTTATCACGAAACTTTCATTAATGCAGTTCAGCTGGGGATAGGTGATTGATAACAAGCAGACATTTGACGGCTATTTAAGTCATTTAGCCCTTGCCCACTGAGTTTTTGGAGGACAATCTCTAGAATATCTTTGGATGTGTCATTTCAGAAAAGCCATGCTGCAGCTTTCCAGACCTTTGCACCCCCCCTACAAAATCCCCCAGTATTCCATTACCACAGGCAGGTCAGTGCCTGATGGCAACACGTCTATCTTGGTTCTCCCTATCTCTGGAGGTTACAATATGAAATCATTTATTTGTCATTGCATTTTAAGCCTGGGATAGAAATTATATTATCTGGGTAATGCCAAAAAAAAAAAAAAAGAAAAAGGAAATTAATGTACAGATTAATTAATTACCTTGTGTGTCTGAGACCTCTTTGGGGTAGTGACAGCTTTTTGCTCTGCGCTGGTGAAGTGCCTGGGCCCGGAGAGGGTTTGTGTTGCAGCATTATTGCAAGGCAAGGGAGCAGCAGTGATGGCTCAGACATCATTGCAAATATCTGCGTGGAATAATAAATACATGTTGACAATTTCCCACCCAAATGTAGGGTAGGATTGCTGCTGAGCTGGGTTAAATGATCCCGGCTTTCAGCCTAACCCTTCCTTACTCCCAAAATGTTTACCTCTTCTTCCTCTGCCCCTTTAGCTTACTTAATGTCTCGCTAACCTCCAGCATGGCCAGGAGAGGAGACAGCAGCAGGCAGAGTGCAACTCGGGGAGGATGGGGTCAAGGGGAAGGCAGGGAGAGCCTCGGTCGTGAGATTTTTTTTTCTAAGAGCCTTCTTGAAAATCCATGTGATTCCTAGTTATTGGCATGTTATTTGGAATAAGAAGCATTTCTACCATGCTGAAATTACTTTTTTTTTTTTTTTTTTTTTAAGGAAAGCACTG
>WHYT01014052.1:28631-134815 GCA_009806455.1 Tetrax tetrax
GGCTAATGGGCCTTCTAACTCCCCAGTAATGTTCCCCATCATAATTCAAATGGCAGGAACACAGTCTAAGAAGTCCTCATTCCCTTTTTTTTTTTTTTTCCTTTTTAAATAAACCCATTAGATCCTTAGAAAAGTAGCCAGTACAAACTATGGAAAGAGTTTTCCAAAGAGCTGCTGGAGGTGCTGAGCAGCCCCACACAGAACCAGAACATAATTTTTCCCCAGAGCCCATGTTCTCCCCTGCATCGAAGAAAACACTGGGAGAGAAAACCTCTGCCTTTGACAGTGTGGGAAAAAGGTCTGTTCCCATCTCAACTGAGCAACATATGAGTTTCCTCTTCCCTCCTGTCCCTCCCAAAGGGGACAAACTCTCCTCTTTTTTCAGGCAGATTCAGCTGCCCTCAAACTTCTCTTAATGATCAGAAGTTTTGCACATCTCTCTTTAACCACCATGCCCACACTGATGGAGATGCCACCAGAGATGTGCCGTTTCAGAGAGCTGCTATGCTATCAGCACACTTCATTATAAATGCAACTTTGGTCTTTCCTTCTTCAGAGACACAAATCTTTCAGTAGAAAATCACATTTTCCTCTAATTGTCCATTCCACCATCTGACTGAAAATCTCACCGAATTGACAACCATGACTTGACTCCTGACCAGGTCTTGCCAGGAGAATTACCTGAAGTCCCATTCACCAAGGTCCAGCTTTCTTCTATTAAATTTCTATTGAATCCCCCTCCACTCCAGCAAGGGGAGGCTCAGCCCTCGGTTTCCGAGCTGTCAGTGTTTTCCAGGGTTTGTGCTATCTGGAGTTTTTCCTGCAGCCAGGCTGGCTCTATTCCAGCGGCTGGAAATGAGCTTCCTGAGCCATCCCCTCTCTTATCACTCACTGCCTTAAACAAGTTCGACCTTTTGATTGATTTGAACTTTGGCAAGCACTAAAACACTTGTTCTAGCAGATGAGGTCAGTCACTCAGCTTTCTGCTTTGTGTAATGGGGCAGTTAATGCTACAGTGGGTTTAAATCATGGCATATTCCCAGCTGTGAGGACAGAGAAAGAAAAAAACTCACCAGAGGTTGTCCTCTGACGTTGAGCTGGGCCAGGCTGGAGCGTTGCGCAGTCTCAGCTTTCAGCTCCCGCCTCATGGTTACTTCTGGTTGTACCATTTCAAAAAAGAAGAAACCTTTCAAATCATCGGGAATACGATCTCATCCCTCGATCTTCCTCTCCTTTCCATCTTCCCTCACAACTTCCCAAAGACATCCCTGGAGCGTGGAAGATGCCTCCTGCAAAGGACAGTTGGGTCACTGCTGACCTGGAGCATAGGTTTTTAATAACTAACAATGATGAACAAAACCTCAGGACTAAGAGAAGGTTTCCATGGCATTTAAAATAGACTTGGAAGGAAAGAGATTTTTGTCTAAACAAACAAACATAGTGCTCAAGCCATCACAAGCCAGAATTTGTAACATCATGCTGTATGTCAGACTTGGAAAGAAAAACCCCAACTGGAAATGGATTACAAAGAGCAAGCTAGACGAAATGCAAAAACCAACCAGGCAGGGAAAATCACACTGGAGGGAGCCCAGATCCTGTCATCATTATAAAGGTATTTTATGTTAATGTGAAGAGGAATTTATTGTTTTACTAATACATGATTTTTTTCTCTGCTACCTCTGCAGGATTCAATATAGACAAGTAAAAGTGCTGCCAGTGTCTTCATTGCTCTCAATTTTATGGAAAATGATGGGTAACTAACGGGCACTTTGAGTCATGTGACAAACAGGTAACGATGGGCCACTTTTTCCTTGCTGGCAGAAGAATGCTCGTGAGTTTAAAAGATCTGATGATGTTTGCTTGTTTACAGTTATGGTTGGAAAAATTACAAAAGGAAATCTTAGTTGTAGAAGGGAAATTTATATATAAACGTAAGCATTGAGAAACAGGTTTGCTTCAGGGGTTTCCCCACTGTGAAGTCATGCATTCAAGAACCTCTTCCTTGTTGCTCATCGTGTAATTGCTGTAAGAGGGTCATGGCTAGGAATGTGGTGTGACATCTCAGACCGTTAGGACATAACCAAAGGGAAAGCACCTGGATATGATCAATTCTAAGGAGGCATCATCACCATCTAGGTAGGTGGGCTGATGCATTTTCTGTCAGGTGAAACTTTTTTCCTGGTCTGTAGATTGATTTTTAGGCACAATGAATTCTGAATTCCAGTTAAAGTGCATGGAAATCTGCAATAAACTCACCACAGCAGTCCACTTCCAAAGTGCAGTCTTGTGGCTAATTCCCTATGGGAACACTTAGCTGCCATGGCTGTCTGGATTTCCCACAGTGTTTGGGAAGAAGAAAGCACTGGAACATAGTGTTCACAGATCAACATCTCCAGTGTCAGCTACCCAGCATCAGCTTCAGCCGGCTCCTCTCCAGGCAGAGGCTGATTCTGGTGCCACAAAAGCAGTTTTCTGTGTCAACAGCAGCTTTGGGTGGGCACGGTGGAGAGAAGCCCCAAACACACCATTTATTCAGGGGGAAATGGCTAAATCTTGAGTCTGAAGGGCCTGGTGGTTGGGGTACGCCAGCGTTTGCCTACAGCAGATAGAGAGCAACGCTGCGCATCTCCCACCGGGGCTGTGCCACGGCATGGTGCTCTCTGCACAACGTATCCCAAAGCACGTTCAGGCAGAACACAGCCCTGCAAGACTGACTGCATCTGAGAGCAAAGGGAGGGAGGAAGGCAGGAGAGCAAGAACACCACTTTTCAGAGCTCATCATTCAATACTCACACACAAAAGCGCCACAGGAGCCACTTGCAGAACCTTGAACACCTGCCAGGAGAGAGGGAAGAAAAAAAAGATTTTTAAAATTGTATTTTAAAAATAAGCACACACAAACATGAATGCCTGTAAACTTTACATAGCAACATTCTGTCCTTTGGATAGTGTCCCCATATCCACTCACATTTGGAAAGTTAAATACAGCTAGTATCTTGTAAAATATTAATTAAAGTAAGCATTATACTGGGTCCCATGAATCATTTTAAGCGTGTTGAATATTTGCAAGTGTCACCATGGTGAGGATTGCACCTAGCTACAGCGCGTTAGTTATACAGACTGGTGAGCAATGGCTCAGCCAGTGCTACTGGCTTCCCAAGCTATAAAACCATCATCTGGACCATGACAGCTCAGAGATCATAAAATAAGGCTTACAACTCAACATCACTATTTGAAGTTAATCCACAGCTCATGGCAGCTGTAAATTACAGCTGTAATGTTACAAATGCAAAAATATCTACAATGGGAAAGTATTGATGGCTAAATATGCACATTTACTGAGATAAAATAGAAGTGAGGGGAGGGTCTTTTAGAGAAACCTGAGCCAATAAGTTCATGGACAAACGATTAGGATATAATATGAAGTGTGAAAGCTCTAATAATCACAAGAACAGAAAGAAAAAAAAAATTCTTTGAAAGCTCACTAACCTGCTGTCTCAAAAGATTCTGTTAACCCCAATTTCAAGGTGTATCTCTAGATCACCAGGGGAAGTGTCTTACAGATTATTTTTTTTGAAAAGATAGTTGCAGAAAGTGCTCCTACATTCAGAGATGTAATAGCCACGTACAAATATCAATGTCCTATGAAAAAGCAGTGTTTCATGTCTAGCAAAAATAGCATTAGTTGCACTTTTAGCAATTTTGGATCCAAGTGCAAGACACCAACTTTATTTAACTTTCCAAATGTGAATGAATGTGGGGAGATGATCCCCTTACCACTCAACCACTGCCACCTGGTAGCCAAAGCATTTTGTACCAAGTACAAAATGTGGCCTCTTGGACACTTATCTGTGGCCTCTTGGACACTTATCTGAGTCTTCCTGTATTAAATCAGTCAAAAAGAAGGATTTAAAATTGTTGAGCACAACATCTGGATCAGACTCTGGCAAACACTGTTATTTTATCAGGCTGGCTTCTCCTTGTGTTGTGAGGAGGTTTTTGGTACTCCCCCATGCTCTGCCAGGGCTGCAGAAATGAGATCAAGGCATTCCCCAGCACTAAGCATCCTACCAGACGAACCATCCAGGCAAAGAGAACCTCACACATCCCTCCTCCTCCCCTGCTCTCAGCCCACTGATTATCTCAGATCATCAGTGTTTTGGATGACCGAAAAAACAGGATTATCCTCTCCCAGCGCCTGTTAAGTCAAAACTGTATGGCGATCCTATTAGTGGATCGCAATAGTGTGAGTATATCCAAGCAGGAGATTATCTTTTGCTTGCTCTGTGGAGCTGAAAACAGTACTGGGAAATTTTTAATCTCCATGAAGGGGACACTAGAGCTCACAGAAAGAAAATCAAATTCATTTTAATTATCCTTCGCAATCAGCTGCCTAGCTCAAAAAAAAATATCCCAATTGACAAAGTCACAACCTTCTTTCATTGATCTAGCACCGGATTTGGGATGCCAATGACAAACATCTTACACGCGTAGCCTCTTTCATCCCAACTGATCCCAAAATGCTTTACAAGTGCTGCATGCAAATGGCACGTGGGATTAGCAGCACTTTACAGTGGTCTGTCCCTGTTCCCACTGAGGTTAACAAGAACAGAAGTGGGACTTGCCGTTGAGTAAAATGTGAACCAGGCTGGAACATGGCCAGGACACTGAGATCAAGACTTGCATTCATTTGGAAATTGCTGGCACAATGGCACCCTTGATCAGGACTTTGGGTTTACGTCTTGTCCAAAACAATGTCGCAAGCTACAATGGGGCATAACGTGATGCCATTTTAAACGTGTTGGTAATTCATCATTATTTATTTCTCAAGCACTCAAAAATATCGACAGAACAAGCAAAGGAGGAAACATCCATATCTAAATTAAAATCTTCTTAAATAAACTGTCTCGATTTTAACACAGAGTAGCGTGCAAGCAAAACCAGCCAGCTACCAGCCCTTTTATATACATGCATGCAGAAAAAAATAAATTCCTTCAAAAGAAGCTTTGAAGAGGATAATTAAACATGAAACTTACCATATATTAAATTATACATCTAGTAAAAAAGAGTCATTAGCTCAACAAATGGGCTGTTAATGATTTGAGGCTTCCCTAAGGCCATAAGCTAATAAACCAGTGATTAACCAGTATTTCTAGGATGCTGCTGTTGAAAGTCTGATGTCACAGCACTTGCCCACAGCTTAGGAACTACAGAAAAAATAAAACCAATGAAAAACCACACCATATTTGGGCCATAGAAACAACTGAAGTTTCAGGTGGGTGAAACCCCTGCTCTGAGGCACCGTGAACTCTCTCACTTACCAAGACACCTGATTTCCACTGAGTGTTGGGATTGAAAAACATGAGACTTCCCAAGTCCAAGCAGAACCAAGTGGAGTGGCCAGGAGAGCCCCTTCCAAGGCAAGAGCAGCTCTCCACAGATGTGTCCTGGCACAGACCATGCCCAGGAGAGCCCATGTCACAAGTGCTCCCTGTCACAAGTCACTGCTTGTACCCGCGTGGGACACCTCCCTGCTGTTCCTGACCTTGGGAGCAGCTACCTCTCCCCTCCAGGCCACACTTCGGTGACCCCAGCACCCATTAATATGGAAAGTAACGCCACAAAAGTGTGCTTGACAGCTTCCTGCAGACATTTCTTAGCAACTGGTAATAAAAGGAAAAAACCAACAAGCTGTTTGGTCAGCCAGCTCTCTCCAAAGCACCCATACTTATTTTCCTTGTCACAGTTTGAACAGCTGAGGATGTGGGAAGCAAAACTTGCATAAAATAGTCCTCTCCAAGGCTGGAAATAGCAGAAGCAGGGAGGATGGTGCCCAACCACTGCTGTCAGAACTGCAGGATACAGGAGAGCTTACACAGTTAGTACAGTTACTTGCGCAGGGCAAACTTTTTGAAATGAAAACACAAGCACGTGCACAAGCCTCATCTCCATACAAGCACATGGACATTGTCAATGGGATTTCAGACAAGTAAAACACTTCACCGACACAAATACGTGCATTTGGGTAGCATTATAGGTCCAAAGAACTAGATAAATGAAGCAAAGTTTTTCAAAGGACATAATTACTCAGTAGTTCAAAACAGAGAAGGGAAGTAAATTGAAGAAAAAAAAGTTCATAGAATCACAGAATCATTGGGGTTGGAAGGGACCTTTAAAGGTCATCTAGTTCAACCCCCCTACAAGGAGCAGGGACATCTCCAACCAGATCAGGTTGCTCAGAGCCCTGTCCAACCTGGCCTTGAATGTTTCCAGGGATGAGGCATCCATCACCTCTCCAGACAACCTGTGCCACTGCTTCACCACCCTCAGTTCATCTCTCAACCAGCATCTTCACAGCAGGCTCAGCAAAGCCCCTCAGTTTGCCTTCACTGTGGGCAAGAGACCATGCATGAGCTCCCAGAACTTCGAAAGAAGAAATGCCCATCCATGTACATATCGCTATTCACAGAACAGTCCAAAACCAGAGAGGAATCCCAGGGACTGCAGCTGCCTGGCCTGCCAGGTGCATGATTCACGTCAGACATCGTCTGCTGAAGCTCAGCCTCAAGAGTTGGCTGGGGATGCCTGGAGAGCCCAGCCCGCTTTCCCCAGCAGCTGCTGAACAGCCCCTGCGCGAGCTCAGCTGCTCCCTTCGTTGCCAAATTATCTGCCTCTCTCCTCTTTCTGCCTGACTTCTCCCCACCGCTCACTTCCCGTGGCGAAACGCGAAAGTGTAGAAACCGTATTTCGCCACCGCGGCCCCGAGCCGTGCCGGGCACTTTGCAGTTTGCTCCCTGGAGAGTTGCTAATGGTTTGGTCTGACATAAAGTTCTCACACGTAAAATAAATGGTATAAACACAGCACTCTCCAGGAAGGTCTAAAAGGAAAATGAGAGATTTGTTTGATTTAAAGAAGCTTTTCCTTGAGTATTTTTAAATGCTTTTAACTTAACCGGTAGTTCTGATGACTTTCTTTTTTTTTTAATAAAAAGACAAAGTATTTTCCTCCTTAAGTGTTCTACTAATTAAGGTCCAAGATTTATAATTCCACATAAGAGGAAAAAAAAAATAAGCTGTATCCTGTTTCAGCAGAAACACTGGCAAAAACTCTCACTGACTGCAGTTACCAACAGAACAAGGCCCATGTGCAAAGTTGGAAGCAAGTTCTTCTGGAAACTATTTACCAAATACTGCAAACAGGTCACAGTTTTTTCTTATTTTCTTCTTTCCTTACAGTAACATTTAAAGCAGAACCTCAGATGGTTTTGTTGAACTGTTTTTTAAAACTCTCTATTACTGTGTCATATAAGTCATATGTATGGTTCCTGATTCTTCACATAAATGCTGTATTTTTTAAAAATTATTCCTACAAAAAGAACACGGCTTGAGTTCAGCAGCAGTTGCATAGACTTCAGATTAAATATAGCAGTCATTGACTTTCGCTGAGACTCAGACACTTCTGAAAATAAGCTTTCTGGCACCCACTAAGGAACACACTGAACATCTCCTTTAGTTACAAGTCCTCAAAATAAAAAGAACTTATAAAGTTCTTACATGTATCTCTAAGAATTTGATCTGAGATCTTATTTAACCCTCCTTATAAATATTCAGGGCTGGTCTTGCTCTGAAGTCAGAATATCTTCAGTGTAATCAGCGGTGCCATCACAGTGTACAACTGGACAAATAAGAAAATAATTAAACATAAGAATAAAATTATTCTGCTTTAACAGCCTCCCCTGTATGTGTAGGTTTGTACAGAGGTCATTTAAAGGACACCTGAGATACAACCCACACCAGACCCTAAATGCCGCAGCTCTAAACTTCAGCGCGCACAGCTCTGCCCTGCAGCCACAGTTCTTAACATGTAAAATGACCTTTCCAAATTTGTTTTGTTTTTAATATGTTAAAAAATCTTTCCCACTGAAGTGAGTAGATTTTCCAGTGAACTCCAGCACTTAACCCTGCAGCATTTTGCTATTTCGAGATTAAAGCATGAGTTTCAAAATTTGTCCTGAAGAACAAATATCTGCATGAAGTTACAATGACGTTGTACTGAGCCTAAGAGTCATCCTGGAATAGAAAACAATCCAAGCAACAATATTTGGCCCTGGGTATAAATTTTCCCACAAGTTCAGGAGTAATTGCCTCAAGCTAAGGCAACAAATAATTCTGAGTCTCGGCTCCTGTGCATGGCTCCTCAGGCTGACATACTGTAAAATCTGCCAAAATGGAATATTCTGTCATGAATAGTTTATGTTATACCTTTTCCAATCCTGTTTTGTTCCAAAGATGGTTTTCTGAAGGGGGCTAATCCTGAAACATTTTTACCTCCTAATAGGCAGACATGCCCAAGTATAAATGAAGCCTTCAACATTTACCTTCACAAGGAAATAGAACAGATTTGCATTATTTCTTATTAAAATCATTTTGTTTTGCTATAAAAAAACCTGCCAGGAGTATTTTATTACCAGAGCTGACCACAAGATGGAAATCCTTTTCCATAGGATGCCTCCTGATTCAGAAACATACTAATAAAAACAAAACAAAACCAAAACCAGTCTTTTTCCAGCTTAGTGCTTCAGAAGAAGCAAAGCAGGGTGTCTCATCCCACCAGCAGCCTGTTTGGGAGGCCTCACCCATTTCATGTTCTTTCTCCATCCAGGAAAAAAAAATCAGAAGGTACTTCAAAAAAAGATGGGGAAGCTCCTGTGCCTCCTCCTTTGCAGCCTGTTCTGCCTGGCACGGTGGCAGCAGGAGCTGAAGGGGAGGTGGGGGCTGTGCCACCCCCACTTTCCTCCCCTGCCCAGGACAAGCGCAGCTCCCCGGGCACAGGCACAGCAGGGCTTTTACCAGCAGACACCTCACAGAGATCAATAAGCCTTTCACCCAGGTGGATAGCCAAGCTGCCATCAATTTCATTAATCTAACGGAAGTTTCATTTAAATTTGATCGAACCCCAAGTCTTTTCCCGAGAAGTCTTCCCTTTCCCAAGAAGGGCAGCTTCACTCGGAAGTCATTCTGATGGAAATCCCTGGCTGGCTCTAGCTGTCATGCCAGCAGCCCAGATACACCCAGCAGAGAAAAGCACCCTCAACATCTGCTCACTGTTTCGTGTGGAAATGCAAAGGATAAAGTAAACTCTTCCTTCATACCATTAGAGGGTTTTTTCTAGAGTTAAAAAGCCCTCTGAGGAACGGTTCAAGCCACGGAAAGCCTGGGATGGCAGAGCTGGGGGAGTTCAGGGGGATTTTATCTAACCTGCTACGCTGTATCCTGCACAAACAAAGCCACTGGTCTGGCATCGACGTGCTAAATGTAATTTATTTTTGTTATTGCTTATTTACAAAAGTGTGCAGAGACTTGCACGGGGATGCCAGCAGGCACAAAGAGAACGAAAAGGCCATTCCAGTCCCCAGGGGCAGGAGAGGGGTCAGCGCACAGGCGGCGGGTAGGAGACGTGTCCCTTTCCCACCTCCAGCGCAGCGCAGGCTGCGGCATCTCCTGCAGCCCGGGAGGGCAGGGCTGGCTGCGGCGCTGCAGGGACCCTCGTTCACGCCGCCGCTGCATCCAGGCAAGCTCGCTCCAACCTGCTTTTGCACAAACTATGGCTATGAAAGAGATGAAATAATAGCTTCTCTGTTCTTAATTATCTGATCGAGTCTTCCACTCTAAATCTAATTGAGACAGCAAGTAGGGAGCTACATTTAAAGAGAGACAAGACATTTGCATCTGTTTTGCTGATTATAGTAGTTGTGCATTTTACTTTAAACATCAATGGGCTGCAACTGCTGTTCAAATGATATGGAAATTGCTACTTTATACTGAAATTTCCCTTAAGCAACAAAGGAAAGGACTAACACATGGCTCTGCTTTTTTGTCTTTTCTTCTTTTCGTTTTAATAAAACACGGTGTCAATGGAAAACTCTTCGATGGCTCATGAACAGCACTTGTATCTTTTAATATTTTATTCATACCAAGTTACAGGACATTTGAATCCTTTTGTGTAACTATTACGACAACAATTTCTAACTAAAATATCCTTCTTTACCTGAAACACGGAATTAACTTCATTTTCATGAGACCCCTTCGCCACAAAAATACACATACACAGGCTGTATGGATAATTATGCAGGTGAATTAAGGTACCAGCAACAATTTATAATTCTTTTCAGATTTAGAGGAAGCTAAACAACTGGATGCTTTCCTAGAGCCTCTCTTGTTCGCACATACCCAAGAAACATTTCTGATGTGATCAGTGCCTCTCAAGACAGAATCCTACCCATTTCTAGCAGTAAATAGCAGTCAGTGCAAATGAGAATCAGACCACAGTCAAACACAGTGTGAATTTTTTCCACTGATGCTCTCAGAAGTAAAATTGGTTGTGTTCCAACAGTTTGCAGGATTGATCCTTTAATCCCTCTGCATCTTTTTACGCAATACTACAGACAGCAAGTTTTAAGTGAATTTGAATGGTGACCTTCAGTCTGGGCAGCAGAGGTAAAAGGTGTAAGGGATATAAAGACAGCTTTACTAGTCTCCCAAAAATGGATTACATTTACAGAAGATTGATTAAAATCACTTTACAGACTTTGAATGTTACTGCAAGTTATTGATATGGTAGAGAAACATGAGCAAATGCATATCACTGGCTTCTTACGTACCTCTTCCTTTTCCATTGGCTCTGTTGTTACAGCATCTTCGTCATCCCCATCGTGTACTTTAATCCGAACATCCCCTCTCAACATAGCTATCCGGAATCTGCTGAGCAAAGTAAAAGCACATTACAAACAAAACATTTTTAGAATAATCCCATGCAGACACATTGACAGAACTAATTTGTAAAACAGTCTGCCTAAACAGACTGATTCACAATGCTTCTATTTTGGTGTCAAAGCTTTGAGGCTTCCGGGTGTTAGGATGGTGGGAAATTATTGTTTTGACCAAATCAGATAGATTCCTGTTCTTGAAATGTGTTAATTAATTTAAAAACTAAAACACCAAATTCAGTCATTGGGTTCTCGTGTTCCTTAAGCATCTAGCACAGATCTGGTAAGAAACTTTCAATTCTTCATACACGTGTTCAGAAAAGAAATGCAAACAGAATGATTACACACAGCAACTCCTTTTTCTCAACAAGTTTCAGTGCATCACCCACAACAGACAGCGATGCCAATCTAGAACTGCCTACATCATCCACGGGCACACATCCTGCTCTCAGTCACGCGTCTCTGCAATCCCACTGACTTTGGTGGATTTTTTTCCTCACAAATGTAAAAAGGACAACACTACTTCAAACCATTCGCCCCGCATTCATCACACCAAAACCAACACAACAGGGCCAGCAACAATAAATTCATTTAAGCGCTTCGATAACCACACTTGCACTTTTGGTTTTGTTAGTCCCACATGAATATTTATGCACAGTTCCCATGATATGTCCCCTGGTTTGCATAGGGCACAGGTTGTCAGCAGCTGAAAGCCATTAGCATCTGACAGCTGCTAAAATAGCTCGTTTGAAACAAATAGGTGGTCCCTGCATTGTCTAGCAGGCAGGTGATTAAGGCATCATTAAAAGCTGCATCATCTTCAGCAGCTGCACGGACAAGGAGGCCCCTTCTCGCACGGCCCAGACCTGCACGGCCCAGACCTGCCTGGTGGAGGGGAGATTTAATTATCATCACTACATAATGGGTAGTTTGCAGAAGACGAAGACCTGACAGAAATAGATAGTGGGCAAACACAGGACAGGGATCGCAGACGATGAAGTAATTACAATCCAAATAAGAGTGTACAAGCTGGCCTGGAGCAGCAGATGTTGCTGTCCATTAGCATCTCCATATAAAACATATGTTCAAATGTTAGTTTGAAAAAAGACAGCAGAACATTATTCACAGAACTACAGGATGCTTGGGGGTGACTGCTCAGGGAGGAAACGGATTCTTGCAGGGAAAATCCAGGGGATCTCTCAGGAGCAGAGAATTGGCAGACCACCAGTGCACACGGCAGGCTTGTGTGGATGGATACCAGGAGGGACCAGAAAGATATTCCTTGGCCTTCAACTTACCAATGTCCTCCCCTCCCAAACCTGCTTCATGGAACTGATTCTCAGGTAGGGAGAGTGTGAAAGAGCTGATGAATTGTAATTGTGCTCAGAGGAAGAGACAGATGAAACCCGTGCCCTGGGCAGGTAGGGCAACGGCTTTCCACCTCAAGCAGGCAGCCGTGGGAAGGCGGTCAAATCCTGCTCACATTTAACCTCTCTAGGTGGAAAAGGTTGCACACACGGGAAGTGAAAGATGCTGCTCAATTTTTGTTCAAGTCATAGCACCTTGCTTTCTCAAAAACAAAAGCATGTGTTGGGGAGAGATAAAATAGGGTGGTCAATTACAAGAGAAGAGAGGTGCTGGAAATGCTTGACCTCATACCACACCAATAAACACAATTATTCCACTCTAGGCTATTTCATAAGTTGTTTTTTTTTTTTAATTGATGCAAAGGCAGGAAATGTCAACATGTGCACTTTACTTCCTTTCAAACCATCTTCTCAGCAAACACCCCATCTGTTCTACCTCAATCTTTCTCCCAAAAGAGAATTAATATTTCTCTTAACAAACTTAACATTTAAAGAATTTCTGAAATGACTTTACCTACACAGCACCACCTTCCAGACTTGCGATGCTGTCACTTTCACCACACTTCATACTTTCAGCATTCTTTTTTTTTTCTTCAGTATCTGGGTGAATAATTACCATTGCAAACACATTTATGCATCAGTTAAAAAAAAAAAATCCATACTCAACAGCAACATAAATTTGGGTTGTAAATTGCCATGCAGCATTCTGTCACGTTAGAAACAAGGACGTACATGTACCGTTTCACTGCCTTTTATGTAAAGCCAAAATCAGAGCTTTTCAACATTTATTACGGATAAATTACAAACCAAACCAAACACGTTAGAGATGGCCTTGGTGGGAATGGTGTGCAGGTGTTAGGGTATTTTGTTTAACATTGATATAGCCTTTCAAAGATTGTAGCCTTTTCTCTGGAAACATACAGAAGTCTCAGAAACATGATTTTTTTTAGTAAAAACATCATTTTTAGATAATGTCCACCTAAAGAGAGAATTGTGTCTTTGTGTCAGGCTACCTATCTTTGCTTCCACTTTCTGTGGGCTTCCGTTTTTTATTTGAGTTTGTTCAGGAGCTCCTTTTTCATCCATGCAGGCCTCCTGGCATTTTTGCCTGACTTCCTCTTTGTTGGGATGTATTGCTCCTGAGCTTGGAGGAGGTGATCCTTGAACATCAGCTTTCCTGGGCCCCTCTTCCCTTCATGGCTTTATCCCACGGTACTCTACCAAGCAGATCCCCGAAGAGGCCAAAGTCTGCTCTCCTGAAGTCCAGGGTAGTGAGCTTGCTGTGCACCCTCCTCACTATCCTAAGGATCTTGAACTCCACCATTTCACGGTCACTGCAGCCAAGGCTGCCCATGAACTTCACTGCTCCCCACCAGCCCCTCCTTGTTGGTGAGAACAAGGTCCAGGATAACACCTCTCCTCGTTGGCTCCTTTATTACTTGGAGAAGGAAGTTATCATCAAGGCATCCCAGGAACCTCCTGGATTGCTTATGCCCTGCTGTCTTGTCCCTCCAACAGATATCAGGGTGGCTGAAGTCCCTCATGATGACTGTGAGGCTGCTCCTATCTGTCTATAGAGGGCCTTGTCCATTTGGTCATCCTGGTCAGATGGCCTGTAGCAGACTCGCACTACAATGTCACCTTAATCTCCCAATAGATTTTTCCCATGTTCTGCGTACGTAGTTACTATTATAAGCACAATCACGGTGAATGTTTGTCCAAACGATTAGCTCTGAATCTTCTTGGTACTTTATACATCTTTGTTACTATTTTTATTTCACTTGTATTTTTGGATACAGTGAGCATGGAAACATACCCCACTTTCCTGGAAGCATGTGGCTCTAATTCACAAACCTTGAAGTTAGTAAGAACAGCAAATATTTATGCCTAAAATCATCAGCGAAGAACTGACCTCTATTAACCAGTCCCAAGGCTTACAAATGTTCATCACTGCATGTTTGTGCAGTGTATTTTTAAAACATGCACTGTTTAAAATACACACAATTAATATTAACAAAGACCTGTCGTTGAGAGCGAGTGGCTGGAACAAGCACTGCCTTCCGTCTGATGCGCAATGACCTTTTGCAATATTTTTAGGCACTGTCCTATAAGCAATATGTCTTGCACAAATTACTTCTGCCCAGATATAAAGCAACATTAACTATGAGAAGGAGGGAGCACCAAGGGATGAATTTGTATCTTCTAAAACTGAGGGTAATAAAAAAACGTGTAAACTGCATGATTTTCTCTCTTGTTTAATCTTAACACATAGATTCACACATTCACAATTGACATTCACAAGTGTTATGTCATTCTCCTATTTTTGAGTAAAGGAAGAACTCTACTGTAACCAGTTCCTTCCAAGAAACAGATTTAATAAAGTCCGTTATGTATTTAAATTAGAAGCGTTTATGTCTTCCAGGGAGGAGAAAGATTAATTTAGGTAACTACTAAAAGTTTTCAATCTTCACAGCATTAAGCTAAAAACTAAAGTTAGAAGAAATTTGTATGAAGAAATACTTACCACTCTGGTGTGTGAAGTGATTGCCCCTCCTAGCCACAGGAGAAGCCAGACTGCATTCAGTACTGTGCTGTACAATTGGCTCACACAGTTATCTATCAATATATATCAATAATAAAGTCTAGGAAATGACACGAAGGATTAGGAAAATGTCAGTGAAATAAATAAAATAGAAAGTATAAAGTCAGACATTTTCACAGCTCAAAATGTTTATCTGAGTTGGAAAGGGAATCTTCAAACAAAGGAAATGCAGACTCAGATTCAGGAAACTTAGCAACTACTAAATACCTGCAAAATGTACATCCAAAACACCTTCTGTAATCTATTTATGTGAAAAAAAAATGCATAGAAAATAACTATTTAACTATCAAATGCTATGGTTCATCAGCTGGAGGAGGAGCCTCTGAACACCGCTAACCTAACCTGCTTCCAGCAGCGGCCACAGCAAATCCGCGGAGCGGAGCACCACAAGCGAGGTAAACCCAAGGCGACACTTGCAACACCCACTCCGTGCTACAATCAGCACTGCCAGCACCTCCCAAGACAGAGGATGACTTAAACCCACACTAACTTTAACAGGACAACCACAGCAATCAATTTCTTCCTTTAAAATTAAACTTAAGGTAGCAGAAAGGTTTGGTGCAGGCATTGAATGTACATCTATGCAACTACCATGTATAGAATGGATATAAGCTGTATTCAAAGACTTAATGTACAGTGTTTGTCATATGAAAAACAAACCAAAAACCCAAGCACTTACTAACACAACTGATAGGTTTCAAAAATTAGATCTTATTTTTAACCCATAGGTTTTTTTTTTGCAGAAGTAAAGCTTGTGAAGAAAAGAGGATCAGCTGTATTTTAGCTGCCAACAAAAACAAGCGGTTGCAGTTATCCCACAGAGAAAAGCTAATGTACCTGTGTTCGGTCATTCTGTAGCAAATGAAGAGCTACCAGGAAGCTTTTTATCAATAGATCATACCGCAAACCAAGCCCTTGTCAAAATTTAGAGAGGAGATATAAGATTAAGGGCCTTGTTCCTACCCACTTACAATTAGAAAAGCCACGTGTCAGAGAATAAAAACCAGCATCCAAAAGATCAATCAAGTTCCAAATGGTTTATTTATTTATTTAGCCAAGATTCCTGAAAGGAAAAAAAAAAAAAGGAAATAAAACTCAATGAAGAAATACTTCTGATGCAGAAAAAAAAAAAACAGGGTATGATTGCATAAAGGATCATCCGCTTTAGGTGACACTGCCAGATAATTTCCTTCCCTATTACATCACCAGTAGGTTCCTTATTAAGCTCATTTCTTTAAAAGTCACCCACAAATGCCCCATGGCATCAAAATGCCTTATGTGCAGGCAGCTTTGTTAGTGAGGACAGGGGCCAGGCTCTAATGCTGTCCAAAGGGCAGGCTGAACAGCTCAGAGCATGGGGCATGGAAGTGAGTGCTGCTTTCAGTTAGCTGCTCTTGAAGCTCTATGGCAAACAATTTTATCACTTGGGTAGAGACAGTCAAAGCCTTGCTAGCTGCTAGTGTCCATCTTTCCAGCTGCCTTGGATGTGGACCTTTTTTTTTTGACAGAGTGCTGCAATTCTTTGTCTGACCTGATCTTCTCTGAAGCTCACTAGTGTAGACTATGGTCAAGCCTGAAGCTCTGCTAGATCTAAGAGAGTCCTGTCCAGACAGGAGAGCCAGAATCTCAAGGCATTAGCTCTTACCAGAGTTCAGCAATAACACATGCATTTCATGTAAAAATCTCAATATCTACATTCAGCTCCACAAGCATTTGTTCTTCCTTTCCTCGTTCACTATTTGAGCCATGTTGACATGCTCGGTCCAAAATCTGATCACCTGTTTCAATAACATCTGCTGTTGAGAAGGACAGACAACAAGCTAAATAGACTGACATCAAACTATAAACAAATAAATAAAATACGATTTTTTCCATTCAAATAGATTGAAAGATGTAATCTGTGGCATTTTTTTCTGTTTAAGATTTGGATATTAAATTCTTCTGGTGTAATGGTGCCACCACCAGATAATAGTTAGAACTGGTTTTAGCTGAAAAGCCTAGACAAGAATACAAATTTCTCTACGCAGGTTATTTAAGCTTCCAAAAACACATCCTTAATTTTTTTAAAACAATATTCTCATAAGAACAAGGAAGCTAAAAATTGGTTCTAGATGTGATCTACCAGTAGGTAAAACTTTGGATTTGTAATTCTCTGTGTAAGTTCCTTATGTGTTCCTTTATGATCTATAAAGACAAGGAAGTGTTCGGGACAGTGTGGGTTTTTTTCCCCCAGTAGAAACTGGTGATTTTTCATGCCTGAAGAACTGACAAACACTGGCACAGTAACAACAACATTAAACTCTGAGAACTGAATGAGTGGAACTTTTCAGTTTTGTTTATATGAATATTGATCTGATAAACACAATGTCTGAGTGGAGCAACATCTTTTCTCCAGAGAGACTCAGGACTCTTGCCACTTCTGTTGCAGATGGAAAATTGAGTGCAAGTGCTTTTCCAGCCACAGCAGCATTGACTTTCCCAACGTTACTGTCACCTTTCTATCTATAGCACCTTTATTACATTTAAAATCGGTCACTTCTCTTTCATATTTACTTAGTGGTTTTAGGAACTTGGAATATAACTCAGCACATCCTCAGATAGGTTTGCAGCATGAAGGACTCCCAAGAAAAAAGTGGAAAAGAAAAGGGGACATTAAGAGGTGTCATTCCTCCATTTGTTAGAAAGCCAGAACAAAACCTTAATACAGAATCTTGACACAGTTCACCAGTGCTTTGGCATTCCCTGGTCAAATTTCCATACCTCCTGGAATCTACCAGCTCAGGCACTGCATCTTGGGTGAAGCCAGCTAAACTGCTGTCTGATCTGTTTCTGACAACCACGGACAGTACACTCCGCTTCTTCATGGTTAGAAGATTGGTCTTAAAAAGTCACCTCCTTCACCTCCAACCTTCCAGTCCAACCCAGCAAGATCTCTCAATGGGAAAATAAGGCAAAGCAAGACATCTGAAGAAAGCTCCTCAAATACATTCGCAAGAATCAGCTGCTTGCAAGGCTTCTCATGTGTTATTTGTAGAATTCTTTCAGAAAGAGTTACATTAAAAACCTTCATGAAGTGAAAAGTATGAACAATTAAAATACATGCATATATATATGTGTATATATATATATGCATGTTCACCATTAGAGTTTGTCTATTCTCCTACAGACAGGAACTACCTCACGTCTGGGGCTTTTTTTTGTCTCCAGGATCGAAGCTTGAATTTCTAAAAGGGTGAGAAAAAAAGAGGCAGAATAAGAAAACCCCCTTGGTTCTTCTTTTACTATTAAGGAGTAAAAATAGGTCATAAATAAAACTTCAAAAAGTTGATTCCCAAGTCACCTTTAAAACAAGGATACATTAAAAATGCATTCTTTATGCTCATTCTACTGAAGTGCTAGAAAGCCTTATTAAAATAATAGTTATTTGCCCCTTCTTTTAAAGGACCAGAATTAAATCCTGCTCTATTGATATATATATATAAGCAAAGAACTTTAGAAACCAAAACCAATTAATGATATGTTTTTATCTGTTAAATCACAAAATTGGTACTTCATTTAAGTAACTAGCACATGCCCCTAAAATGCTTACGTCTCTAACAACAGCTTATCTGAGAATATTTTTTCCCTCCTGGACGTAAATCATTCAGAATCAAGTAACTAATGTTTTAGGTGCAGAATTGTAAAAATACAAGCTACACAATAAATTTGTTTGATTTGGTATAGTTTAATCTTTAAAACTTATCTTAGGAAAAAAAAAAAAGCATGATATCCTTCACATATAACAGAGACAGCTGACAATTCAGGATGGGCCAAACAACACTGATGCTACAAAGCAAAAACAAGACATAACTTAACGTCCATGTGGAAAAAAAACTCATGTAAACTTTAAGGAGAGCAAGGAAACATGAGAATAACAACTACTCCTTTTTTTTCCTCCCTCAAAAATATCCCTATATTTTGCTTGCCCTGACAAAGATTTCATGAGAAAAAATGCTTCTGCGTCAGCCTACAGCTTGGCATGGCTTTTTCTCCCATAAACTTCCCTAGATAGTAAGTCAGTCTTCCACTGCATCAGCTCCAAAACCACACAAAAAAAGGGCAATAATGCTTCCCCTTTTTCGCAGGGTTTTTTTTGTGTTGAAAAGCATGTAAAAGATTAGGAGCTGATCAGATACCGGGGTAAAAGGAGCTTTAAAATGTCTTGGTATAAATTTGTCTCGGTTTTCTTCAAATACAATTACACTGAGATGCTGTCCATACATGCAGGTATGGATTTCCTTCCATATAAGAAATTGGGAGTTAGATCACAGCTGCAGCAACGTAACTGAGCTAAACTCAGCTGCCCTGAGAAGAGTTGCTCCAGACCAAAATACAAACAGGGCAACACGACAGTCAGATCAGTTAGCAGCAAGATAATTTAAATCAAGTCTTCCATCGGCTGATTTACAGGTTTTGAATACAAGAATATTTGTAGGAAACACATTCTGCAGTAGTTTACAGCCACAGCCTCTCACGGGGTTTATCTGGAGTGTGACGGGGCTGATCCGAGCACTCCTGGCAGCCCCGCGGGGCCCAAGTCACCGTCACCCGTCGTGCAGTCACGCTGCTGCACCTGCACATTTTATTTCGCACACAAAAGGTCAAAAGCTTGCCAGCAGGCTGCCTGCCTTCGCAGACACACAATGCTCTGAGAAAAATCACTCCAAGGAGCTGCTTGCTGTAATTTCCTGCAATTTAAGACTATTTATTTTTAAAACTTTTGCTGCCAACCTCCTCGTCTGACTGTCACACTCTTGCTGAGTTTTATCATCAGAGCATAGTAATTTATTAGAGATCAAACCCAACCGGTTATTTGACTGTCTTGGTTTTAAATACTACTCAGCCTTTTTAGCTGCTCTGAATCCTTGGGCTCTCTATAATTAATGTTCCTTTAGCAGAGGCAGTAAGGGGACTGGCTGTGCACAGGCCGTGTTAACCCTTTGAGACCAACGTAAAACCACGGTGAGGGCTGCACACGCAAAGGGATCGCGACAAACGAGCCACAGAATTGTTTCTACTTTTGGCATTTGACAATTACTCTTTTACACAAGTGGGCTGAACATAGCCCCTGTCTACCCACTGGCTCAGAAACTGGTCTGTGCCTGCAAGTGTTAATTAACAGATGGGGGTTGCACCCACTTATATGGCATTTGGGGGGAGACTGGAACTTCTGCAAAGCTTTTGTGGCAGCTGAAGGATTTTGAGAAGAGTGAACAGGAACGATCAAGCAAAAGGCTGAATATTGACAGCATCGTGGTACATCTCTGTCGGCTGTAATTGTGGAGCAGCAGGAAACATCTATATGAGAACCACGGGCAAGCTAGCACGGAATATTTGAAGAGAGCACCAGAAGAGAAGAATAAAGATGTCCAGCATCAAGCACACTGATTTTCCCCTGCAAATTTGACCCAAGACACTGAAGCATAATGGCAGCAAGCAGGCCAAAATGAAGTGCTATGTTTGAGGGGTGAAAAGGAGGGGTCAGCCCTTTGCAGCCTGCCAGCACACACTTATCTCAAGCCCAACCTACCTGAATGTCCTGGTAACAGAAGGGTTTGCCCAATCTCACTCACATCGGCCACCCCTCACCAGCTGTCAGAAGTTTCTAAAATTGAGCTCTGATAGACTTTTATTTATAATGCCAAGCAGCGTATCAAAAAGCACTAGAACGCCCTTGAAAACTAAAAATGAGCCATAGAATCACAGAGCAGCCTGGGCTGGAAGGAATCTCAAACCATCATCTGGTCCAGCCTTTCGTGGGAAAGGGAGCTTGGATAACATTATCCAGCACCCTGTCCAACTGCATCTTGAAAACTTCCGAGTTGCTGCTTTCCTCTAGAAATGCTCCTTTGTCCCTGGCACAGGTAAATGTTCAAGCCAACTTCTGTGAACTCCTAAACGAGCTTGACCTGACTTAATGAACAAGGCTTACATCTACAGCAGGTTCAACGATTTTGTTCTGCAACTTGCCCTGCAACCTCACTCCTCCCCATTTTCCTCACAACCAAACAAGAACCAATACAAAAAATATTTATGAGTAAATGTTGAATTTTATTCCTTCATTGGAAGATAATCTCCTGTGCTCTTTAGGTCAATATTATCATAGCCCAGAGAAGGTCAAAATAGCAGGTATTTGGCAAGAAGTAAAAAACATCGCACAGTAAAAGAAACCAAATAATTAACACATTTTCCTTTAAATTTTAATGTCTTGTTATAATCCTTTTTTTTCCAGTTACCTGATCTATTGCCATGAAGACAAAAAAAATATAACCTAGCTTAGGAAAACAATGATATTGATCAAGGTCTTCTCTCAGCTATGTATTTTTGCATTAGCGAGTTCTTCATAGTTCAGAGGGCTGAGTATGACCTCAGAACATTCCAATAGTCTGTTATAAAACAAAACTACAGAAAATTTACTATATTTGATATTTACTTTCTAAAAATTCTTACTGCAATTGGAATTCTGGAGGGGCTGCCCTAAGAAAGCTTTGTCCTTTTCTGGCTGGACTATTTAAGGCAGTATCCTTGACTGAACTGCCAGCATTCTAACTCATTTGACCATGTTTGTCTTCTATCCAAAGCACTCCCAGCAAAAATAGCTGCCAGAGCTTCTGTTGTCTCAAGAAGACAGTCTCCAATTTTTGCAGTTCTTTTATACTGTATTTTAAGAGGATGGGTTTTTTTCCAAGTCTCCCATCAAATAGCTTTTAGTAGTGGCAGATATGCTTGGTGAACGTCTATTAGTGTCCCACAAGCAAGGGCTTTGGGGAGACTTTAAAGAGTATATTTGAATTACAGACACTGAATGAATTATAATTAAATATCAAGATCTACGATGGGCACAAAGTACTGTTATACATTTTGCTGAATAAGTGGTAAAAGGGATAAACTAAACGACCATAATATCAGACTATTGTTCTGTTATTAAACATAAAATTCTATTTTGAACTACATATTCATTATTTCAAAGAAATTTATACCAAAGTAAGCAAAGAATCAGTGATTTTTATAGACTGTGTGAATATTCTACTGTACTAAATGGAGTCTGAATCCTATAAACAATTTGCACTAATTCTAAAGGTACTAATCTATGTTGGCACAATTTTTCTCATGACTATGTTACTACCCACGTATTTTTTAATAGTAAAGACAGCTTTAAATGAATACTTGCATGAGAGTTGTATGATGTAAACCCCTATGTCTCTTACACTGCAGCCTTTACCAGCGTGACAAGTCTCGTAGCAATTTAACTGAACAAAAAAGAAACCTGACTGAATAAATTGCAATTTGAGAGCAAACCTTTATTATTATAATACCTACACTGGCATCTACTTTAGAGACAAGTACCTGTCTTTCCTATCACACTTCCTTGGTGTTTGAGCAGAAAAAAAAACCACAACAAAACCAAACCAAACAAAAACCCAAAAAACTATGAGGAGGGAAATAAGAGCAGATTAAAAAAATGGAAGTGGTTTCCAGAAAATGGTATTCTCCCCTGCCTTTGTATAAATGTTGGTAGGAAAGGAGCATGCCTCGACATGCAAACTAGCCCCAGAGTGCATCAGAGAGGAACAAGCCTTTGTTTGAAGCTGTGCAAGGTTACCCCTGCACTTCTTTATTCTGTCAGCTTCTGGTAACCATAGAAAACCAAGATACAGAACACAGCCTGAATGGTGAAGGTAACTGTCTGTTAATAAACGATGTCATACGTAATGTTGGATGCTTACTTACCTTCCTCACTAACGGCTGGCTAATCAGATTCTTTATGTAATTTTGTCAGAAAATGAACACCATAATTTCTTTCAAAATCAAACATTTTACTTCCAATCCCTTGGATCTCTTAAAAAAAATAAATAAAAGAAAAGGTTTCTTACTCTTTATATAATTAAACCCTAAGTGCCAAGGGCTGGACTGACAGATAACAGTGTTACTTATTGCCTTGGTTTCACTGAGCAACGCAACCACAAAGCTTTTGGATTTTAGCCCTTCCCAGTAAGAAGAATGTGACTGGCTTTGTTTTGTAACATAAAATTATGTCATCATTTTTGTATCTTTTGTAAGGCATAAATATAAGCTTGGAACAAACAGTTAATCTAAAAACGTCTACGCTGCAAGGAACAGACTGCTGTCGCTGATCAATACTATTTACAATTTCTTTCTACGTGCACAGTCATCAAATATTGAGTCATATTCAAAAGGAAAAGACATTCCTAACAGCTGAGCATTATGGTAAACGTAAATAAATATACTTATGTGCCCAGTTTATGCTGATTCCCAGGCCAGATGCATGTCCCAGAGAGCACAGGCTAGAACAGAACAAATTTCATCATTTCCTCGCTTCCTTACTAAAGCTCTCTGTACCGTGCAGCACAAGGACTTATATAAGTTACTTCTTTATTAAGCAAGAGTACACATATATTCAGGCAAGACATATTTTCTCAAGCCAGGACACTCAAAACACAAAACATTTTCTATTTCTAAAAATAGGATTTGATCATGAATCTCATTCTTTCAAAATCTTAGAGGGACTTCTACTGGTTACAAACAACCACAGAACAACCTGAATTCTGAAAAATAAAAAAATAATCTTTGATCAATAGTTTCAGTGGACATTACACCAAGCAGTTTTGCCTACACCTATTAAACAGTGGCTGTTCTCTAATTCAGGCTTGCTTTCACGTCAAGTGGAGTCACAAACAGGCTGGAGGGCACAAGATTTTTTTTTCACCTGGAAGCATCATCTGGTACCAGTGCACCAGACACCCCTGCCACAGACTGAGCCATTGATGCCTTTGAAAGTCACATTTGTATTTTAATGCATTTTGAGACACAAATACCTCTGAAATTACTTGTATGTTTTCTCGGAAATTCAGATGGTTTAACCTTCCTCTCATTTGCAAGTTTAAGCAGCTAGGGCCAAAATATCTAAAATTGCTACCTAGCTGTTGGAAGACTCATTTTTGAGTCCTAGCCCATAATAGTTGAGCATTATTTAACAGCAACTATTGATACGCTGAGAAATTTGATGTGCTTTCATTGCCTCTCATTCTCCAATATGAATTCTCATTTTAATGCTTTAGCATTGCTGATTTCTGTGCCTTGCGAAGGGGTGGAATAAAGAGCTAATTTTGTGGCAGGGATGCTGTTTGTATCCTGTCTGTAACTGTTCACTCTCTAACAGAAGAGCTTTTTGAATTTACTTGCAAAGAAGTCACTGGACAAACTCAAGAAAAACAAACTAATAACTAAGAAAAAAGGTGCATTTTCAAATTAAACGTTATTAATTATGTATATTCACTCCTTCATGCTGCTTAATGGTATTTGTGGTGAAGTAACAGCAGCTAGTATAGTCAAAGGATTTAACACTAAATGGTATTTTTACATTTAAATCACAACTACTTCTCTGTTTCAGAATGGGACTATTTCCTGTTCACCTGCCAATAGGAGAAAACACGGTTGGATTAAGTCAAAAGAGAACTTTCTCCATTTGTATCTCATGAAGGAACTTTCTTGATTTAAGGCATAGGATGAAGTTCACTGTCAAGTACATATTTACAAACAGAATCACTGCCTAATGCTTTGTGATAGGAGCTGCATCCTCAGGGTGCAATTACAGCAATTATCTGGATGGATCGTCTCATCAGTAACCTTTGACTCATCTCCTACAAACTGTCAGTCTTCATCATCAAATGGGGAAAGCAACGTATTGTTCCTATTCAATCATCTGCTTCTGAGAAAGAGAAAACTCCACTATTAGGACAGCCTGCCTGCCCATACATACGGCCTCCTGTAGCTAGCCTGCATCTGCCAGACAGAGTGGCAAGCCCAGAATAAAAACCAGTTCGCTCCTACGCTGTCCTTCCGGCAAGATGAAGCCAGCAGGCACCCTCGCACACTTCTGCATTTTCTTAGGAATTTCAAGACAAGCAGAAAAAAATGTCTATGTGCAAAGTACAGATGCATTGCCTAATCTTAAAAGCTGCTGAGTATCTCAGTCTTCAATGGGATTTGTTGGTTACGCATCAATTTTTGGAAGCTAGCCCCAAAAGGAAGAGACCACTGTCTCAGCTCCCATCGAACTGGAATAAATTCACTGAACTAAACTGATTTACTGTAAACTTACACCTATGCAAAGATGGAGCATAGTCTTACATTAACACTATTATGACAAATATTATCACACAATTGTTATTGAACTATAACTCCTGCAATGTCAGAAGGCACGGCCTGGAGGATACATCCCATTGAAAACTGAGCAATTTCAATTCACAGTCAGTAATGCTAAATGATGAAAGGATAAATAACTCAGTTCAAAGTTATAAACTGCTTTATAACTTTCACTTCACAGTGAAACAGCTGATGAGTTAATATAACAGAACAATGAAAAATAACCTTTGCCTTAAAGGGAGGATAGCTTAGTTCTCTCAGCATACAGTGCTTCCAGAAAAAGGATGGCAGTTCAAAAGCTTACTTATAATCACCATGAGCTGCTACCTACCATTTGATTAGTTGATCATAAAAGCAAGGCTCTTTCTTATCAAAGCAAACAGCAGTGTCACTCCTCCTTGACATTCCTCCCATTAACTGGAAATGTTGTTATGTGGATGGCACAGGGATAAAACCAGCAACAGATCCAATCTGGAAAAAAAAACAAAAAAAAACAAAGCTAAAAATAAACAAAATAATTTACAGAGGTAACTCAAACAGCGAACAACCAAAGAAGAAAGAAACCAAATCCTTCATTGTCAAGTGCCAATTCAAAGTGAAAACAGATTGAACCAAAACTGTCAGAAAATTCTTTACCATTTTGTAAAGATCGCACACCCGTAATGCCAGACAGAGTCCAACTGTTTCAGTGACTAACTTCAAACAATAGCTGGGCTGTTTACAAGCACAACAACAGGGAATGATGTTTGCCTGAAGGCATACTGTATTAGTGTAAATTGCTTTCAAACGCACATTCAGTTTTTTAAACAAAACAAAAAATAAATATTAAACTGCGTGAGTGGAAGTTACTGGTAGGGCCATATATAACTCAGTCATCCATTAGTGACTGCAGGGAGTGAGCTTATGTTCACTGGGAAAGACAGCAAAAGGGGCCTCTACTTGTGTCAAAGGAAAACATTACACATTTACTCTTCCTACATAAGAAAGGTCTGAAGAGTATTGAGTCTCTACCTCCTTCAAGAATCTTCCCAGTTACCACCAGAAGAAACTCACTGTTTTGTCCTTTTGAGATACTACACCACCACTCACGCCCATGGCCGACAGTCATGCTGCCACAGTGCCTTTATATCATCTGAAGCACTGACCTTTAAGAAGTTCTAAATGTTATTTCAGTTTTAATATTCTGAGTTTAATGTCTCTGGAAGAGATTAACAGCACTGGCTTAATGTCATTAGGCCCTTGTCCGTTTGCTCACCACCTTCTGCTAATGTAACTTAATCATTACATGCTGCAACACCCTGGGTTTCTATTTCTACTTCACCGAGATTAAACTAGTAATAAGCAGCGGCATATTGTATCATCAGTGGGCTTCATTGCTCCTGAAGGCAAAAGGATTAAATCAGAGATTAATTTTGTTCTGCGTATCATCTTCCTCATCTGTACAATGGAGACAACATGGCTGTGATTGAGAGAGAGAGCTTAGGCTTTCTCAAAAAACCAACAAAAACTAAATGCCCATCTGTTAAACTTTTGTCAGTTATATCTGCAGTACAATTGTGAGATGGTTAAGAAATCAAATTCATTTTAACTACCAAAAAAGTCATCGTGGCAAAGGTCTTCACTAGATGTACTGACAGACAGCAGACATGTTTTCCTAATCCAGACTCATTAATGAGCAGAAACATTTGGAAGACAGGAAAAAGATTAGTTTGGATATGAAGAAGAGGATGGCAACAATTTAAGATTTGACAGTTCAATAAAATTCCTTGGAACATTCACAAAAATGCAAATCAGCTGGAAATCCACTATTTCCCTTGTCTACTCTGCCACAATGATGCTTAGATGGTGAGTAAAGATCATCTCATGGTAAATTCTTACATCATAGCACGGAAAGAAAAGACCTGTCTTTGTGGTGACATAAATGGCTGTGCACCGTTTCTACACTGTTGTCAAAGCTTAACTTGGAAAAAAATGAAATCTTAGGAGTTGAGAACCTCCTTATTATGAAGGGTCTTACCACCTCTAATGTTCTGTGCACACACTTCCCCTCACCTTAAAGGACTTCATAAATTTGCCTGACAAATCTGTTGCTTGTTAAAAGCCTTAAAATCTCTTTAACTAAAGATATCCTAGATAAACAGCTCAAAGTATCATTAGACAAAAATTTCACATGATATGTTAAAATGATTTGTCAGCAACAGAAAATACATTAACATGCTCCTAGAGCACAGTCCCTACACCTCCCTTGCGCTGGTGGCACTCACCTGGCCTTCCTCTGAGCCAACTCAGTCAGCCAGGCCAGAGCAGAAGATGAACACAGTAAAGGCACGAGCAGGGTTGCAGAGGCATCCCAGTTAACGACTGCAGAGGGAACGGCCACGCTGCTGGGGCTGTGCCAGAGACACTGAGCTGGAATGCCCACTCCAGTAGCAAGAAGGCAGCCCCATCCCAGCACAGCTGTGCTTCAGCAGAAGGCAGACAGGTGTGCACATCCCATCCTCTTTTCTGGTAGCAGCAACTGCACTTTGTAGTGACACCAGGACTCATTAAGAAATGGACTTGTTAGCATGCTAAGGAAAAAAACTACAAAGAATTACTTTTATATAACAATAAGATGCATAAAATCATCAGCAAGATACTTTCCTAAGTCAAAACTGAGATAAAAAAAAATCAAAGCACCTTTGACATGCACCGTTTGTTCTGCCTGCTTAAATAGCTGTGAATGTACACTGCCATCTACAGGAAGCTCCTCTAATTACTGCTACCAGTCATCAACTCTCAGCACAATGCTTAATTAAACTCTATCATGCAAGCACACATTCCCACTTACAGCCCCACTCTTGTTGACAGTAGCTGCTCTTCTTCATTTCCTTGGTAGATTTAGGTTTTGGGGGAACAATTCTTCAACGTTTCAGAAGACAATTCCATTCTAATCAATACGTCAAAATGTACTGACTTCTGCAGCACCCTGCGCCACACACCAGCACCGTTGGAGTCACTATGCTTCCAGGTCTTCGTTATATTATGGAGCCTAGTTAGTAAAAATGCATCCAAAGTAACGTTTTCACTCTTTCTCTGCTTTTATCGACTGGGTGTGGTGTGCTGCATCTGCCTGTGCAGAAACTGTACTTTTCCTCACACATTAACTATTTAAAGGGTAGACCACTTCTGCCTGCAGAAGAAACTCAGAATACATGCTTCCTCTTATGTGGAAATCTTCTTTTCCAAACAACTGAATTATGTGAGAACACTGTTAGAGAACAGCATAGAATACTTCAGTATTATGTGAATCAATCATTCCTGTATATTTAACAACTCCTCCATAATTAGTAAATTAAAATACTTTTAAATTGGCATCTGTCCAGAATATGCACTGTTTTAAAAGATACTAATACATGTGTACTCATCTAAAATATATTAATACTAGCATTAAATTAAATTACCTTTATAAAATAAACATCTGAAAGCCACAGTGATACGTAACTCTTTGTGGTTAAAAAGCACGAGACCACTAGGAATGGCTCCTGAAGAGGTCAAAGCATTCTTTCTTGATTTTCAAAAGACACAACACTTCTACCTTCTAACTACTTAAAAAATCATTTTGCAAGTTCAGAGATAACAAGATCTTTTATTATTACATTCATATTCCACTTTATGTAGTCTGATTTTCAGATGTTAGCACAAAATGAGTCAGCTTTGTTATTAACAATTCAAATGAACAATATATATCCAGAAATTTGATCAATTTATACAACTTCCAAAATGAATTTTAACAAAGAAATTTGTTTAGAATTTATGACACAAATGGAAACATCACAACAAGAATAAAGTAAACGATATTATTTAAGCAACTATCATGGACAAAAGTATCCTTAAGTCCTGCTATTGACAGGGCAGCTAGAACAAATCATTATCTTACTAAAACTGCAGAACTATTGCAACTATGAAAATGGACATAGAACAGTAATTACTGATCATTATTAAACACTCATGTAACACCATTATAACAGGAGGACCAATGAGTAATTTTTTTTTAGTTCAAATACACTGATTTCTCAGTGATTGCTACATCCAGTACAAAACTGAATGAGGTTTCTATTACTGAAGTGGTAATTCCTGTTGATTGAGCTGACTGATGTACTACTTTAGTGTAGAGTGGTCTGTATCTTCTAAAATTGGATAATTTACTCCTGTAAGACAGCAAGTATCTCTTGCTAATACTGACCTCCTTATCCCCTACTCACGTACATGGAGATACCTAAGCCATTGCCTGACAGTGAAAGCTCCCAAGCACACCATTGGTTTGGGTCCTACTAGCAGCAGAACACTTGCCAAATTTAAAAAGTTATCCTAGTGAACAGGCATGTAGACATGTTATTAAGTACAAGACAAAGCTGTTCTTTTAACATACTAACTGGAAGAAAACCTAAGCTTTCATTTTTTAACAGGCTTTTCAAAGTAACAGAAGTTAACATTTCCAGCATTTAGCTCTCGAACTGCAGTTAAGCTGGAATGCACAGCACGCAGCAGAATTTACTACCCCTGACCATAACTCCTCAGCATAACTAGCAAACATAGCTTGCTCAACATGCAAAACCAAACACTTTTACACTGGTTAAGTTCTGTATTATATTTATAATGAAGCTAAACACAGATGTTAATTTTGAAATTAGGATAAGGGTTTGTCATTTTAATTAAAATATTTACTTGTTACATGACCTGTTATTATTAAAATTGGTTAGCAATGCTAGTGCTTATTTATAATGAAGTGTAACATAAGAATAGCAGCATTAAAGATTAATATTTTAAAAGTATTTAAGATTTTATGAACAGGCTTCCAATTATTAATTATAAATGACAAAAATGAGTGAACAGTGCATAAATGGGAATTGTGATGATTGTAACTAATAATAAAAATCAACAGTACTTACTGTAATTACTCTAACTATATTAGCTAACTAGTAATTAAGCAGTAAAACCAGTAGTTCTTATAACCTAAAAATAGTTAGAGAATTGTATTTGACAGTTAAAATTTCTCTGATTAAGTGTACTACAAACATGAACTTTCCTAAATAACGCAAGTATGCTTTATCGAAGGCCTAATTAAAATCAGAGTCACGGGTGTGTTCTGGAGCTAATGCTAACTGTATGATCACAGTCGTACATGCAAACACCAGCAGGAAGGCTATTTAAAGGGGAAGGAGGGGGGATGGAAACAACTGCCACCTGCACTCACAAAATAGTCAAGCTTAAGGTGACACCCCTGAAAGGGGTGCTCCTGTACGCTCTTCTAGCACGCACTGCTGCTGCTTCATTTCTGTCAGCTCTAAGGATTATGCAGCTCTCTGTCTGTCCAGCTAAGTGATCTAACCAAAACTAAGAAAAGAGAAAAGATTAGTTTCTAATTAGGTCAACATGCTGATCCAACTCACCCTACAGCTGTATGGTTGCTAGAGCTGAAACAAGAGGGAAGGAAAAAAATCATGTTAGGGATGTGCAGAAAAAGACAAGACAGGCAGCATGACCCAGCTGTGAAACCATATCCCAAAGCTTACAGGAACTTAATATTCTAACAACAGGTCAAAAAGTAAAGGATCTGTTCCTGCCGCTATTTTCCATGTTGATGTAAAACTAAAGGAACTCTTCTAAAGATAATGCCATTTATACCTATTGAAAACTACTGGAACAAGAGAATGGAACTAATAACATTAAATAATTACTAGAAGTATGAATGGGCAGAAAATTCTGTGCTTTTTTCCCACATAAAATTGTATTTTAGCATCGTGAATTCTATTAGTAACTAATGTGTTTGCAGAAAGGAGATGTAGTAAATGCTCCTTGCATTAAAAAAAATCATTGCCTTCGACGTGCTCACCTCAGGAAATTACAAATAGCCTGAAGTTCATGCAGCTCTCAATTCTACAGAGCTACTGAGGAACACATTTGCTTCAGATCAGTATGCAATTCTGTGAGTAAATCTGGAAGAAAAATGAAATGCAAGGTGAAACAAACCTTTTTTTTTTTTCAGAAATTAGCTTTTTTTTTCTTCATTCTGTTATTACATGTATTTAATAAAACAGGTGAAGGTTCCCAATTAACTTTCACGCTTTAGCAATGTTACTTAGGTTACATAGTAGAAATTTCAGCAAGAAAAATAAGCATAGAAGGGCTACAACAGCTTTCAACAGCATCTTTTCTAGCTTTCTAACTGGACATAGTTACACACTTTGAACCAGTCAGTTACAACCAGTGAAAACAAGGAAGATCAGAGTCTGTTCATGTGTTATTTGTCCACTACGTTAAGAATCATTTCACAAGTCATTTCTGTTTTTCGTTCTCTCAGACTTGCTGTTTCTCTTCCATCTAAAACAGGAACAATCTCACTGGCATAATGTTCGTATTTCACAGTGGAGACATCTTGGAATGATTCCAGGTTAATCTTGAAAAAAAAATTAAATAAAATTAAATATTGTGGTGATTAACCTAAAAGACAAGTAATTATTTCAATTAATTTAACAAACAGGCAATTTAATTTAGGGAGAGAATGTGGTCAATATATAACAAGAGCATATCTTTTATCTTACAGTTTATTTGCAGAATGAATGTATTTTATGTTGAATATTACATTGCAAGCCATGTTAGTGAGTAGTAGCCATGGTATTCGTATCAGAGAAAAACTAAGCATTATTTTACTGGAAATGTAATTCTCATATACATGTATTTTATTTTTGAATGATTAGTAACAGTAAGTCCTTGACAGCACCTGTCACACAAGTAATCTCTCACAAAGCTGCATACAGGCCCCTGCAAGTTGTGCAAGAAGTGGACAGTGATATATACTCGCAAATGTCAACTTCGTTAAAGCTCTCTGGAACAGCATAGAAATTGCCATTATTTGTGCGGATCAATGAATGGACTGAGTATTGGCATGAACAACATCTAAAGACACATTATCTTAGCTCTGGAAAAACCAAGCTTCCAGATCAAGGTATCTGCAAGATACTGAAAAGAAATTGTTTGCATGTAGCAAAACATTAATAAACAGCAAAATCTAATTATTGCAAAAACATAAACACTGCAGCTGTAACACTTCTCTCTAACCATACCATTACAGCTTTACCAGTGAAAACAGAAGTGTCAATGCTAATGTAAACTCAGCTGCTGATATATATTCATTAGATTCAGAAAAGCTCCACCATTTCTTCCTCTCACTATGTCAAATTTTATCTCAGTGTCATTGGCCACAAATCAGTGTGGATACAGTCTGACACACCAAAATGTAAGGTTTTAGGACACAGGCCCTACACGTATCTCCATTCTTGTCTCTTTCTCCATTAAAATCACCTGAAGAATCCTATCAAGGAGACTACTACAGCTTTCAAACAGCAGATGGGAAGCAGAGGGGCAAAAACCAACAGGATATTCTGGTTAGGAAAAGCTATTTTTTTGGTTCTGGTGGCCCTGAAGGCGACCTTTGAAACAGAGGACGAGCTCTTACTCTGCAACAGTGCAGAGATTCAGCATTAGATTAAACAGAAAAGGCAGGATGCATCAGGATCCAGGGTTCCTGCCCATGGCCTGACCTCACCAAACACTGTACGTATTGTGCTTTGTCTAATTCAACAGAAATGCATGTAAGTGAAAGTATGAGCAGACACCTCTTCTGAGTCAAATTTAGACTGTAAGGTGAAACTGCCAGAATATTACTACATATGTGGTGACAGGCTAAGGTTTATTTGAGAGAAAAAATTACTTCATATGTTTTTAGAGTTGCAAATAAGATAAAACAGAAATGATTGTGTCAGGAATGTACTAGCATGACCCAAATAGAAAAGGCACTTCACTTACTGCTGTGGAGTTCTTGCTAACAAGACCAACTGACCAATTAGCCTGCCCTTTTGGTCTGCCAAAACCTGAACTTATTCACTTTCTGGGAATCTTAATGTGATGAGAAAAAATTAAGTACAAAAAAGAGAAGGAAAGAGAGAAACTATGAACCACCTTTTGGTTTATACTGAAGTTTACAGAATACATGCTCAGTGCTGAAGGGCTATCCACAATGAGTAACACTTAAGTAACTACGAGTACGTTTCAGATGCACAGACATGCTGAACAAAGAGCTCTATACACTGGCCTGATCACCTCTGCAGTACCACAGAGGAATAACTCTAGCTGTTTAAATCAGTAACATTTTTATTATTACTCGATCACTATGCAGTCTGGGACAAAGATGATGAACAATTTCTTCGTTAAGATGTGCTAGACCTTTTGTGATAAACATGCAATCTGAGTTCTGAAATCAAAAGTTTTCAATTTCGTCTGTTTTAAAGCAGTACATTATAAACCATGAGCTCTTAAGAAAACCCACTATGACTCAACTCAGTAATGATGTGTCTCATCCTCCTTTACAAAGGCAAAGGGAATTTGTAAAAGGGAAAAGAAAAACACACTTGTAAGCATTACTAAGCAGGGAGTTTAGGAAGATGTTTGCAGGAGCAGGGGAACAGAAGTCCCCTAATGGTACCTGAGCAACGACCCAACTCAGATGACAAGAATTACTGACTCATGATACAGACTATTCTGAAATATTCTTCCATTATTAGCACTAAAATTAGCTTCATTGTGAAACAGTAATTAAACAGCAGGGGAGATTCACTGCCTTAGCCTTTTATTCTTGATTCTAATTTACATGATTAAATTCTAACTTATTCGCTGATTACCTTCTTGCTTAACACGCTTTGGGTTCTCACGGCTTTCATTTTTGCCCTTGCTTCTTTTTCTGGGTGTAGCAGTTTTTGCCCTCACCAATCCACAATTTTCAGCATGCTTATGCATATTTTTCTGTTAGTATAATGAAGCATAAATATATGAATCAAATATTAATGTATGTAAGCAATTTAACACAGACTAAAACCAAATATGGTTCTGACAGGCAAATTTTCCAACGCTAAGTGAAAGGTTGACTTAGTTAAGAACCTCCAAAAAACTCCTGAAGATTTTCCAGCACACATTAAAACTCTGCTTTAAAGGAACATTGCCATTTGGTGGATATAAAATCAAGTTTATAATTTTCTGGTTCCCGGATATGCAATAAAGTTTTACATATAAAATCTGTATGTGGAAAAAAGATTACATTTACAAGTGTGCACAGTTAACCCAAAACCAAAGATAGTTCTCACTGCATATGATTTTTGAAGAAGTGAATAATAATTTACTTCCCTTTCTGAACTGGTGCTAGCACTCTTAACTTCAACTGTCTTTCCAAGTTCTTTAATTTGTCTTGAAATTCATACCTTCACACTGCCTTCTTATTTGCTTTAAGAAAACTATTGTATTAAACATTCGCAACTTCAATACTGGATTGTACAAACCAGTACCAACTCTGAAAATACGATGTGGCAGGTATTTTCTACCTTAAGGGGAACCCTATAAATTTCTTTATTAATCCCCCAACGTAAGGTTTGGGAATGTAACAAATAAGTTGTACTGGCTTAGCATTAAGGAATTAACATTCCAGCCAGTACACTACTTTTTACTCTCAGTCCTTCATGACAATGTGATCTGCAATACTTCACTAAAGATAACCCCACGGAGATTCCTTAAAAGGAAGCATCTTACCCAGAGCGAATAGCCCTTACCACATTCAGGGCATTTATAAACTGAAGGCTTAATATTAGAATCATGGTGCTTCTTGACATGACGAGTGAGAAGCTGCTTCCGTGCAAAGCTTTTTCTGCAGCACAAGCAAGCGAAAGGCTTCTCACCAGTATGGGTTCGTTTATGTACAATTAAGTGTTGTTCCTGAAACAAAGAAAATATCTGTTACATAACTACCCAGCTATGACATACGTTGAAAAAAAACCCACAGAGTAACACAGAAAAGTGCAAGGATGTTGCACACTCCTTAGTTATCCTCCACCATAAGCAGATGCTGAAGAACACCTCAGTATGCTGCCCAATGACATGGAGAAGGTCAGAGGTTTTCCTCCTAACCTTAAGGCTAGCAGAGAAAATAATCGGAATGGAGTAATGGCACATTCCAACATATCAAGGCCAAACAAATGCCATCCTAAACGTACTCTTTGAAATAAAACTTTCAGTTCAGACTGAAATTATTCAGTGACACTGCTGAAAAATCACATTTAAGGCGTAAATATTGTGTTTTGTTCTCATCACCATGTCACTGAAAGTGATTGCTCTTACTTTATACCTCTGAGCAGTTCATCTACAAAAGATTTATCAAGAAGATAACCTCAGGCTTTCCGGCATTTCAATTTTATTCTTCATTTCTGGAACCATTTACCTTGCAAATAAATATAACTACACTATTCTAGTTAGACTGCAGTCACAAAAGTTTTTATCTTCTTAAGGTAAATATAATCCCAAAGCCAGCCCTACCTTGACAAACTATCAATTGAATAAGTAATAATTTTTCAGTGAATTTAAATACCTGCTTACACGCGTAGCTGCACTGATCACATTTGAATCTTTTTTCATTTCTGTGAGTCTTTTGGTGCTGAATAAGAGCATAGCGCTCATGAAAAACAGCTTCACAGTAACTGCATTTAATTGCCACTGCCATGTAGGAATGTAGATTTCGCAAGTGGACACCTGAACAGTCATTAAAAGCAATTAATGTTAATGGTAAATTGTTGATTGCCATGATTTTGAACAAGAGTTAGACTGTGCCTAGTTCTGAGTAATGCATACATTGTAGAGGAAAACACAAAAAAGAACCTTCTGTGTTCTCTGCAGTGGGACTAAAAATCGCCAAATAGGTGATTTTTCAAGTTAGTTTAAATTAACTAAAGTTACAGCAAGATGTTGTAACTTTCCAGAGAAATTAAGCAGTTATAAGCCTAAAACCTTACTGATTTCTATGGAAACCATTTATCAAATAATTTCAAAAGTTCTGGTAACTGCCTGCTTTTGACTATACACAAAAAAATTCATTTGAAAATGCTACTCAAATTAGTATTCACAGTATTGAAAGTGCAAAAATACATGGACAATGAAATTGTATCTATGTAAATAACAATTCCACTTCTACCTTCAAACACGTAGACTTCAATGAGATCTTTATTTGAAAATACAAATATATGCTAAAGGCATCTTTGTATGTCGAAATATTTTTAATATAGCTTTTTCATATATTTCTGGAAACTTAAAATTTTATATAGGTTTTGTTGGTATTGGTCAGCTGTATTGCCTCAAATACAGTAAATAAGCTATGAAATGTATGGATAGGGACAACTTTACTTACAACTTGAAGGAAGTACTGTTCCAAACAAGAATAGTTTAAAAATTTAGTATATAAAACTCATAAAAAACCATGATAGTTTGTATTTCAAGAATGGTGGTTTGTACAAGGAAAAATTTTCATCTGTATTTTCAGTTACAATTATAATTTTAGTATATATTTTCAATATTAACCTGTATTATCAGTACTGTTCAATACTGATGGTAAAGGAAAAAATTCCATTATTTGCGTATAGAATTTAAATGAACTTCTGCAGTGGTTTCTTATTGGCATTCTGGGAAAAGGCCCCAACTAGCTAAGAGACATTTGAGTTTCTTGTATCACCTTAAATGTTTCAGGAGTCCAAAATAACCTTTGAAATTGATGAAACAGCATTTAGAGTTCTAAGAGTTCTGAACACTCAAAGCATAGTGAAACCGTTGTCTGCTGGACCAATGAAGACAAAGTTAACTTGCACTTTACTAATTAATGCAATTATACGTATCTCTTTAAATTACAAGGCAAATACGCTCAGCAACTAAACACACAGTACAATTTTAGATTAAGAGGTAAAAGCTGAAGTGGTATATGCAAAAAGTATACTAAACCATTCAATCTATTTTAGTTACTCATACACTAGATGCATAAACACATTTTAGCTAGAGCTAAGGAAACAGAATGCAAGAACTGAAATGGCTTTATACAGATCTGACTATTTCCTGTGACTTTGAGAAAAAAGCAATCTGGACATATATTTTTGTGAGGTACCTTCTTACTGAAGAAAGGTCACAATGCCACAGGTGGGGATGGGGGGGGTTGAGGAGGAAGCTAAATACTTGCTACTTTGCATTTTAAACAAATTAAAACATCAACCACAAGATGTCACCACATCTCCTTGCAGGAGGAACTTACATGTAAAACAATGAATACCTTTTCCATAGAAATACTCTGTAAGGATATAGAGTCATATATAACATTTGCTATCATTGTAAGCAGTGAAAAATAGAGATTTCACCTCTAATTATCTCTACATTTCATTTTCATTGTTTTCCTTTAAACTCACCCAAGTCACTTTTTCGTGCAATAAAGGTACTACAATGTGGACACTGGTATTTCGGCACGTTTTCTCCATGCTTCTGTAACATATGGGTTTTCATGGTACCACTCTGAGTGAATTTGGCCTGGCAAACAGAACATTCATAGGGTTTTTCACCTATTAAAATATATTAAAATAACAAATGCTTAGAAAGTCTACTTATTTGATACAAATGCAAAATTCCCCGCAGATCTGAACATCCACGTTCTAATAGCAACAGTCTCCAGACCAACAAAAATGTCACCAGTAGCTGACAATGCACAAAAGGTCTTCTCAGAAAGCACGCATGTTACAGAGTCATGATTGGAACACATTGCTTTCAATGTTAAAATAATTTAATTCTTTCCTGACAAAATTAGTTACTAGCAATTTGGGGCCACAATAATGTCCTTGTTTTGAACAGACATTTTAAATTCTCCTGTCAGATATATCTCCATGTAAAATTAATTAACTGAGAAATAAAAGTCACAACTCGATCCACAAAAACACGACCACATAAATGAAATATTTTTCTAATATAAAAAATGTTTAGGAAGAATAGCAAGACTGTAACTACTAGCACTGTACAGCTAGACTTCCAACAGCCAAATCCACAAAGCTTAAACAGAACATGTTTTCCAGGCATATTTTTACTCAAAACACTAAATTTTAAAAGTGCTAATTAGATCTGAAATTAGATCGCTCTAACCCTATGAATGTTAAGGGCTTAAGGACACAGACTTGATCATTACATCAGAGTCCTACCTGAATGAGTTATCATGTGTCTTTTCAGTTTGTACGCATCCTTGCTAGCGTAACTGCAAAGGTCACAGGCGTAAGGACGCTCTCCTGTATGTGAGCGAATATGTAGCTTCATTTTGCTCGCCTAGTATAAAAATAAGAGGTTTTCCGCAATAACATTTACATTAGAGACATAAATAAATATAAGCCATTTTACAGAATATTTCTATTGCAATACTGCACCAATCCCAGAATTAGCACTCTCCCTCCACCCACCCTTTTTTTTTCTCCTGTAAAATCAGCCTGCTGTGGTTTTAGGTAACATTTCTGTACTCTTTCCCCAGGTGATCTTACTTCTATGTTTACTGTCAATATAAACAAAAGGAGAAATTTTACAATATGAACATAAAAGCTAGAATTTTAAAATCAGCTGAAGGAGATACCTACTGCCTTCAGGCTACTTGGATATGCCAAACATAAAATTCTTGGAAAGTACTCAGGAAAATAAATGAAAGATCAAACTCATTAACCAAAGTCTTTATTCACCTTCAAGTCCCAATGAAGCACTTTCATTGCAAAAGTTTAATTCCTTCTACTTTTTTATACTATTCTTGTGATATGTTCTACATAAATATTTTAGGTGTGCAAGCTTAAATTAGGAGTTACCTAATGTTCAATTCCTTCATTTATAAACACACTTAATGAATTCACTGCTAGATCCATTCAAATCTACAACACTATTCACTTAAATAAAATGAAATATGATTGCCAATCTTTGCTATACACAAGTTAAATCACATGCATGGTATTACTAGAGCACTCCTTCAGATGTACTCATTCATGCAAAGTTTACAATAATATTGAGAAGAGTTCTGCAACAACGAGTGCTGAATATCTCCTTATCAAAACAAGGGAAAGAATAGGATACTTTATTATAAACTGACAAGGTTTTAAAGATGCAAGCTATCCAAAATCTAATTAATAAGATAAGGTGCAAGGAATAAAGCTCAGGCTTGCTTACAGCTTTATATCTGGACACAGCACATAAAAAATTTAGATACTGAATATCCACTAAACTGTGACAGTGATTCAATTATAGGTGACTGTGATTCCATCACAGGAATCACGGGTGCATGACTGAAAGTCTACTTTTTCAAAGTTAGGCAATCTTTTTGGTCTCTGCAGCCCTCTTTTACAGTATTGAAGTATTACAGCAACCAGAAGTTTGGTCCTTTCTTCCAACTCAGAACACATATTGCAAAGATGTTGTAACCTGACACTACATCAAAATCTTAGTACATGAAAGTCTACAAACCCTCCCAAAAGATTCAGTAAGGCTGTACTTACTTCTACACTAGAATATTTACACACTGAACACTTGAAAGGTTTTTCTAAAGTATGCTTGTAACGTCTGTGTCGCGAAAGCTCACCACTGGTCACAAATGCCATATCACAGTCACTGCACTTATAGGGTCTGGTCCCTGTAAGAACACACTGTTTCTTAGAATTTTATTTAACAACACAATAATATGATTTGTCTGCCTTAAATCAACATGCAAAATTTTTTCATAGAACCTTTTCTGAGATTCTGAATTTTTATATACAATAGATGTACACCACAGGCTTATTATAAACACGATCTATCAATTTGCTTCATATGGTTTCATAGCAAAATGAAAACCATCACAAAAAAAATCTACTACGCACACAGGAATCAGACACAGTTGAAGTCAACATTCAGTTGACAAAAAATTCTAGAATGGTATTTAACAAAATAAATGAATACATACACAGAAAGTTACTAACTACAGATCATGTCTTTCCAGTGTGGAACTCCAAACAAAATCAGAGAAACTTCTGAGCACAAAATGATCACAGAATACAGCTCTAAGATAAAATCATTTGCCTGTTAATGAAATTTTGCCCACAATATGTAAAATGAAGTATTTTCACACATTAGATACCTGTATGTACATTCACATGGTTGTGCAGGAGAGCAGCTGTACGAAAAGCTTTAAGGCAGAGGTGACACACATGACATTTCTCATCAGAATGGGTTTTCAGATGACGGTTAAGACTTGATACTCTGAGTGAGGTGAACGTGCACAAACCACAGCTGAGAACTGGTTTCTCTCCTGTGAGAACAAAGACACATTTAGATTGTACAAGCCACAAAATAATGACTTTACTTTTCTAAAAAATAGTACCAATTTCAATATAGTTCCCCTACTTTGGGCAAAACTACTTCGCACTTCTGTATAAAAGGACTTCAAAATACATTACAAAAAAAATCAAGCTGTCAGAAATTATTGTATCTATTTAAGGCTTAAGTGATTTGCCCAAAAAACTTGTGCCATGTGTTAGTGATACAGGTTAGAAACTAATCCCAGGAAACCTAGCTCCTAGCCTAGCTCTCACCTCCAAGACAGGATGAAACTTGCTCTCTTGATAGCACCATTAAAACACAATTCATCAAGGCACTTACAATCTGTGCAACACACTTCTTGATGACAACTATATAATTAGCAGTAAGCAAGCTTGTTCAAAGATTTGGAAATGGCAGGGTAGGCTATTCTCAGCTTTCTGGTAGTCCTGAATCAGTAAAGTGTATGTAAAAAACATCATGATGTAAAAGCCTCTAAAATTATCAGCTGAATTTTAGGAAAAAAAGGTCAATTCCTTGAAGAAATCATAGAATGAAGTTATGCTTTCTGGATTACATAACATTTCCAAGTTCATGGCACAGCAGTAATGAATTTCTTTTGAGTTTAACAAGTTAAGAATAAATGTGCAACACTTTTAGTTTTGAAGAAGATCTGAAACTGCGAAATGGCAAATACATCATATTTGAAGAGACTTTCCAGAACAGTTGTCTCGGCTCCCAAGTGCACTCTTTGTAATGATTTTCATGCTGAGACCAAAATGTATTTTATGCAATGCTTTATATCACACAGAGATGTGCAGCTAACACTTCACTTCAATAATGGCAAACAAAATCACTTTATTGTTATTTATTCATTGTGGAGGCATGCCCACACAAAAGAACATTATTAGCTTTGTTAAAGCTGCTCAAATGTGCTTCCTATAAATGCAGTAACTCAAACAAGGGACATTAACAATTTGTACAATACCCATACTTCAATGAACCTCAGCCAAGATACCTTAATATCCACATACTACCACACATATGTTTACAGACTCTTCAACATTATTGATGTCATCCAACTTTTACAGTACACATACACAGTTTCTAGGGAAACAGTCACTTACCTATTCCTTTCTAAGTCAGTCCTTAACTTCTGCATCATAATTTTACATTACTAAAATCTTCAGCCATTTTCTGTTACTTTTACTTAGGTTCTGGGAGATACCCCTTGCTGGCAGGTGTTGACACTTGCCCCCCACACTCAGCCAGCAACTCAGAACCACTCTAAGCTCATCCATAAATCCTCAAAGAAGCACATTTTGAAGCTGAATGGGGGAACTAAGGAAAACAAAGTAAACTACTAGGTTTATTCAAAGGTATTTATACAGTACTAACTTTGAAATCTCCCTGGAGGTTTCAAATACCACATACTGCTCAAAGAAACCATTAATTTCTAAATGCCATCCAACATGTCTCTCCTGAACACAATGCAGATGACATCAGCCTGAACAAGTACCTTTTATCACTTAAGGTTGAATGATATTACTCCTTCTTCCAAATTTCCACTGAATCCGAACTTAACAATTAACACTGTGAATATTTAATATAAAATTTCAACCTCACTTCAAAATCTAACTTAACATATGTTATCTAAAAATGAACTTACAAAGATTATTAACTTTTTACCTTTTTTCCGATGTGGAGCACAAAGCTGAATTTTTGGCTTCTTAGCGTTTCCTACAACTGTTTGTTGTGATGGACTTGCATATTCCTGCTCTTTATCTTCTGACAAATCATCACTGGCTTTGCAGCGCTGGCTCTTTACTTCCTCAAGAGTGAAAAAAAGTTCCTTTTCTCCCTCCTCTTCAGATGGAATCAGTTGCTGGACCTTACTTTCAAACTCAATGGCAATATTATCTCTGTCAATCTATTTAAAAAAGAAAACATCTTACCACTTCCCCAATCAAAGGCAGTCACTAGTAGCATAACAACTGAGCTATCAACAAGATGCAAGCTACTAACTTATTTTTATTTTCAGGTTTAAATGTGATCGACAAAACCACAACAAAAAAAAATTGCATTTAACATATAATAGCCTAACTGAGAATAGAACAATTACTAAAATTGAGTCCTAGCTCTTCGAAATCTTATATAAAATTTCAGAGTATCATTTTAAGATTACAGCACTGGGAACACATAAAACTGTATCCTCATTTAAAAAAAAAAAAAATTAATTTAATTTTGGTACATTTACCTTTCAAAAGAGAACAAGAAAGTACGCTCTCAGTTTTTTACCAAACAAATACAGGACATTTGCAGCCTAATTGCAATATTTATATATTTTTCTTTGTCATACAGCAATTAACAAGGTTGTGATACTTTAGTTAAACTTAAATGTGACTGTACCTCAGAAACTATCTAGGGTGGCACATGAATTTTAAAATAAAAAAAAAATATTCTAAAACCCATAGCTAACACAGTATAAATATAAACGTTTGCATATCCTTTTAATAAGATGCATTTCAAAACAGACCATATTACACATCCAGCTTTAACAAGGGCTGCACTATTGTACTAAGGCAGGAGAAGGGAAATTGTCTAATGCTACAAATAGCACCAAACTGGCGAACTGACTTAAAAACTCATCTGCATTTCAACAAGGTAGTAATCTAGAAAAGCTAAATTTTTAGTCTGCCTTTTAAAACACGGGATAAAATTATATAAAGCTGTACAAAGGATTAGATACTTAAGTCCAACAAATTTAAAAGCCTAGAAAAAATTATATTGAGGTCAGAACAGAATCAGTGTGACAGTAACATATCGCCATCTTCACCACAACCAGAACTTGTACATCCGTGAGTCTGGTGGTTTCTCTGTTGGCTTGCTTTCTGAATTCTTTGCTTGCCCTCCTTGCAAAATATTAAACTGTGTCAGCCCTAAGTCACAAAAACCACAGATACCTTCCCGCGTACTTACAGCCATGCCCACCGGCACGCTGTGCAGCACAACCTGCCACTGCTGCAGCACAACTGCCTCGGCCACCGCCATCCCCTCCTGCGGGTGGGCAGTTATCTGGCAGACCCCCTCCAACTCCTCTTCCTCTGCCTTCAGACACACTGTCTGTAGCGTCAGCAAGTGTTTTTCACCCTCTTCAGGAGACAGGGACCACTCTGGGGAGGGATGTGTCCCTGTCCGCATCTCGAGTCCCTCACTGCGGTCACTGGCACCGCTCCTCTCCTTCGCAGGGTTATCCTCTCCCTGCCGCACTCTTCTGTCCCCGTTTTTTTTTTTCTTTTCCTGCACCTCTGATTTTGGCGAAAGGCTCCAGCAGCCCTAAGGCCACCTTTGCTGCTGAGTGAACCTGTTCAAAAGGCGAGGTTAAAAACGAGGGCAAATCACAGGCTTTCGGCACAACGCCCTGGCCGTGCCTCGCACTCCGGCCCCTGGCCCTCCCCGCTGGCCCGCTGACCACAGCAGCCGCCACTCTCTGCGCCCCTCGACCACCCCTGCCCGCAGCCCCACTCCCAGCGCCTCCCGCCCGGTCGCCTTCACCCCTTCGAACGCCCCCTGCTCCCCCCACCCCGCTCTGCCTCACAGCCCCACAGCGGGAACCCTCCCACCTCCCGGCCACCGCCCTCCTTCCCCCGCCCGCGGCTGCGGGCCCGGCCGCCGGGCAGCCTCGGCTTCCCCGCAGGGAAGGGCGGGCGGAGAAAGGGCCCCGCGCCCCCAGCGGGGCGTGCGCCCCCTCAGCGGCAGCGAGACGGGGGAAGCCCACTCATGGGCAGCATCTCCCGTGGGAGACAGCTCGTTCCTCACCTGTTAATTCCCCGAGGAACACAAAGCCCTGACATGGGCGAACCTTCAGAGGCCTCTCCGTGCAAGGCCCATGCCCGACGCTCAGCAAAGAGCCCATCTCCTCACAGCGAAAGTGTGGCAGATGCATGACGCTAGGCAGGAAGGCCTCCTGGAAAAGCAGCCTGCCATTTTGTCACGCTCGACTCCTAGATGAAGATCTCTCTCAGTCTTAATTGTAGGCCCTTAACCTTCTGCTCCCACTTGGCTGGAGACCACAGGGCTGAGCTCAATTGGTTTCTCACTTGCAAAAATACCTGAAGTACTTCCCATGTTTCTCTGTTTTTTTTTTCTGAAACACTTCAGCCCGGGTGCCATGTCGCTGGAGTGCTGCTGAAGAGCCGGCTGACTGCTAGTGCCGCAGCATCTCTTACCCTGGGAGCTGAAGTATTTTACAAAATTGGCTGAAGTACATTTGCAGAGGCATTAGAGCGATATATAAGCATCATTACATTATACTTTAGGCCAGGATTGGTTATTCAATGAGAACAAGAAGTTTTAGACTTAAGAGTTCTCTGAAGGCATTATAAAAATGTCTTTCAGGTAAACTTGTACAATTTGAGAGACTTAACATTTAATCTCCTGTACCCTTCCAGACTAGCAATTTCCAACCATCAGACATTTTATAAGGCCCTCTTACTGTTAAATACTCTATTATACACTAGTGCAAAGGACAGATTTGGAGCTTTATCTCTAAATACTAGTTCAGGCATTGCAAAGTACAGTACATTGCAAAGTGACTGCAGCCCAGCACGGTCCACGTCCTGCTAAACCATGTACTGAACTTCAAACAAAACAAAACCCCTACCCAATTCATGGCTTTCCTTGCCTAAGTACCCCATTAAAACTGGCATTTGTGAAACTTCCTCAGCACAAAATAGCAGCAAGTGCTGCCGGCCTGTTTAGTTGTACTATTCCGTCAGATTAGGTGGTGTTTTGTACAAAGCCAATATTATACAGTGTCTTTCTGAGTACAGTTAACACTGCTGGGTCCCCTTCTCCACTAAATTTGGCAGGGACATTATTACCATTTTTGTGTTGTGGGTGCCTGGGATAACAGGGCTATACAGCACCACTGGAAAAGCCAGGGATTCTGAGTACTGCAAAGGATGCAGCCATGAAAACTACATCAGCAGGGCCACTGTAACAAGTGGTAAGAACAAAAAATTAAAACCTTCACTTATTGAAAAACAAATCTAATGACAAGCCTGATGTTAGGTCATTGACCTTACTGGGCCTTATCCTCAGAGACAGCAAGTTCCTGTAACTCCCATAAATAGCTTTGACAACAACTATTTCTATTCACGAATCTGTAGAATCCAAAATGCAAAAAGAATATAGAATTTTTACATTTAATAACTGCAAATTAGTCATAACTATTATGTTACTTGGAATCAACAGAAATCTCAGGCAATTATTTAAGGTTGAATATCTCTTCCAGCAATTTAGGGCTGATATTTTAGTTAGATACCACGTTATTCATCATCTACAGAATCTGTGGGCTCTCAAACCCAAAGAGCAGGATGCAGAATACACAATATATTAATATAATTATGCTGCCGGTAACTGTAACCAGAGATTATACTTCTTACACATTTCTGAATCTTTTCAAGTTGCTACATATACTGTGCAATTATGATAGTTGAAAGGCACTGAGGAAAAAAGTTGTTGTAATAATATGCCCTCCTTTAGGTCATTTTAATGAGTTTTTCTGCACTTGAACAGTTATCAGCCTCCAAGAGCTGTCCTGCCTTGTACTTCTGCATTATTAACACCAGCACCATCCATGCAGCTACAGTTAAAGGTCTGTCATTATTTCCATTAGAAACTAATATTTTTGAGGATTTATAACTCAAATGCAGAATAGCCCTTCAGTTCATTTTTCTTGAATTTAAAGGAACCACTTGGATCAGGAATCTACAAATTCAACCACTTTCTAATTATGTTTTAACACAATAAAGGTTAACAGCTCTATAATGGCTGTTACAGTCTATTGTGCATACAATAGCCAGTTACCACTGCTGCCTACTGCATCATCTATCACTAACTGCAATCAAGCTTCTACCCACTCCTCTAAAGGATCTATTTCTTTCTAACAGATCAACAGCCTGCATGAAAAGTCTGTCACAAAAAGAATAGAGGAACTTTTAAAGTCATAATTGTATTTTGGGGGGGTAAACATACTCAATATGAATTATTTTTTGTTAGGAGTATTTTATAAGGAATATAAAAAATTTCATGTAGGCACATTTCCTTGTGCTAAAGTAGCATTACATAAAGAAACAAAATTCTGCCACAAAATTGCAGGTAAGTTGCTGAGAAGAATATACCACTGCATGAAAGCGAATACACAGACTACTAAAATCATTAATCAGCAGAGTGAATTCTATTCTTGACTGCTCTAAGGAAAAACAGCAAACTTTGTTCCAATCTGTGTTTTTCCACCTAAGTACAAAGAGCACATCTGACTTTTTTGATTAGTAGAATACTGGATTATCTGTTCAGATTGTCAGTCTGAAATCTGAATATCTTTTGTAATATTTATGATGCTTAATGCTTGTTAAATGGGCTGACTTTTTGGAAAGTTCCATTACCATGTACGTAAAGCTTGTTTGACCTTGAAGGTAGTTCTAAGTCTTCACTTTCATTCCCTTGCTGTGATTTAGAAAATCACTTTGGACGATTGTAGAGGCTGTATAACCAGCCTCTAACTGCGTATGCTTTGCACGCCCATCTTCCTATCATAGGTCCTAAAGTACAATCCTCTGATGCCAACAGAATTGCCATCAATTTAAAGAGGTTTGGAATTAGGCCCAGAATAGATATCTATGTGAAGCAATAACAGTGTGATTTATTTACACATTTTTGACCTGTCCACAAAACTCAGAGTAAATCAAGACTGTTGCAGTACACTTGAAAGAGATAAAAAAAAAAAAAACCAAAACCAAAACAAAACACCAAAGCAAAAAAGCCAAAGAAGCCTAAATTTAACCTCCAATGCTCATAATTGTTTCATTTATGGTATTCCATCTTGTAGCTGAAAACTCCATTCTTCTCCAGAACATGACTCTTGTTACTCTACGAGAAAACCCAGTCTTTGTTGTGACTTATTTTGACAGCTTTAATATAATTTTCCACCTGGCATCTGGAAAGTTTTCCATTTTCACTTTCCTTCAATGTCTCACTTTTTTTTTCAAGTGTAGTCGTATTCACACTGCACCTGTCGTAGTGGTATCCGTGTGCCTTAACACTGCTCTGAAAACATACACACCTTTACTTTTGCTCTTACACCACGGACAATTGCTACCTTCATCACCTGTTTTGCAGTGAGATATTGCCCCCCTTAATAATGACAGCAGTGGATAACCTCCTTCACACCATCACCTGTTTCAGAGAAAGCAGTATACTTTTATAAAATCTTCTAATTCATGTGGCTCCGTTAAATATCGCTCAGTTTATGAAGTTGTCACTAAATGGTTGAAATCTTTTTGCTGCACTTACTGGTGCTGTTGTCAACTTGCTCTTTTAGTGTCCCACTTTCACACAGATGAAGCACTTTTTCAGAGACTGCCAAAAATCTTAATTAAAAAAAGAAAATGAAAACATGTCAGCTAATGAGCAAAATTAAAGTTAAAAAAAAAAAAAGATTATATTCTTTTGGATGCTGTTTTAAGCAACTAAAAGTTGCAGATTCAGAATTAACTTAGTTCTTCAGGGCTGGCCTGGAAGACTGTCAAGAAAAATTTTACTGTCTGAATTTCAGAAAGGTACGGATCACTTGGAAAGAAGAATATTATTAAAATATTTCAGTTTTTATTTTTTCCTTTCACACCTGTGGTTCCAAGATGGGAGCTTCAGTATTCTAGAAGACATGATTTAGGATTCAGATCTGACTTGGATTTCTTGTCTACTCAAAAGAACACAATTCTCTGGTCCCCTTCTCTATGGTCATATAAAACTAGTCAGACCTCAGACCCAGAAACTTCAGAATATACAATCCTACTTGTTTTCTTATTTACTCCCCAAAGCAAAGGGAAGATGGGAGCATAGCAAAGCAAGGACAGGTGGAAGTTGTCCTGGAGAGTATTGATTGACTAGTGTCTAGTCGGGCTATAAATTATCACTTCTCTTTCTTAGCACGAAGGCAAGGATGAGGAGGGCTGCAGAGGTGTCTTGAAGGCACAGTGCTTGCTTGGACAGTGCTCTTCATTCATCATCAGCTAGATATGGGCTGTGCCTAAGGCATGGGGAAAGCCTTGCTTTGCTCTACCTCCAGTGCTCATCTTGACTTTGAGAAGACAAATAGTCTCTTAAAATATCAGCAGTTCTTGTAGAAGAACAGGAGCAACTTCTGTTAAGTTAAAAGACTTAATGCTTTTAAGTATTGCCCATGCTTTTAAAATCCCACTCCGTAATGTTAATGGTTATAAATATATAGCATAACAAAAAAAAAAAAAAACCAACAGGGCATAATAGCATACAGATGTGGGATATATAAAAGGGGAAGTATTTAACATAAGCTTATTGGAGCTGAAAGTACCAGGGATGATTGATTATTCAGACACAAGTCAGGGAAGTGGTCTAAAAAATATTAACCATAATTGCAATTTATCTATTAACAGTTTCATCATGATATATTTAGAAACAATTCTACCATCCAGTAATGCACCATTTGCTGCTTGTGGCAAACAGCAGATCTGCGTGCCTGGGTCTGTTTGGAAGAAGGATGTTTACTTGAGAAGCGTATTGCTTCTTCCATTTCCAAAGACATTAGCTTGGTTATACAGTTAACTGCACCTCACTGACTTCCACTGTTTTTAGAGAATACTCTTTAGTCCGAGAGATAGCACAGAAAGTTTTAAAGACAACTCCCCTTCATTAGTTAGGAAAGGTCAAAGAGTTAAAAGTTTAAAAGGCAGAAAGTTTTCCTCTTGTTTTGACTAAACTGGAGGAAACGTGCTAGAGCTGTGCAGAATTTGATTGCCAAACACAAAGTGAAGATACAGAGGGAGAAAAGATAGTAAAGGTTTAACTCAACTGATGTAAGAAACAAACTCCAAGGATGCCCATGTTTCCTTGCTTTTATGACATTGTTAATCTTTAATCAGGAAAACAGTTCTGAGAACAGCTCTTTGTGCTCAGCTAAACAGGCACCATTGCTTGGAAGTTAATAGGATCACCAGAGAATGAGATTATTAAATCATTGTCCTAATAAATCAATAAGTGAGATGTACCACCCAAAGGAGTTCAAATTCTGCTTCCACGTGGATATGCAGCAAGTGCACATTAAACCTTGCAAAATCAGCAGGAAGGAGTTGGTTGGGGGGTTCAGAAGAGTGGTGGCTTCCTCTGTAATTTTTTTTCTGGCTCAAATCACAAATCAGCATGGGTGCTAAAGTTTGAGGAGCCTGAATCAAGCTTCTCAATTCAAAAATACAGAGGCATCGAGAATGGACTACAGAATTTAAGGGCATATTTAGAGACATGTATATTAGTGTGACTTCACTGACAGCAGGTGATTTAGTCCTTGATATTTATCAGCAGAGATACCTTAAATCTTGGTCTTCCTCCTTGCTACAGTCACTAATCATCACTTAAAGACCAAATCCAGATAGCCCTCTGTCTCTCCATCAGGATCCGGTAACAAAAGCATGGTATAGCAGGCATAGTTGTACATCTTTTGTGCTCCTGCAAGAATAAACAAATGCAACCTTATAGTTCTCAATCTTTTTAAGCAGCAAGATGAGGAAGTAGCTATTCTCATGTGCTTTCTATGTAGGTGACTTGTTTTGTGAATAATGGTTATTACTCAGTTCAGAGCTGCTTGTACAAACTTAGTCTCTTGATCAGTCCTTAATACTCATCTTTTGTTCTGTCTTAAACAGTAAGATCTCCTGGGCAGAGCACGTTTATGCTTCACCCAAAATAACGACGTACTGCCTTAGTGCTGTTGCAACGCAAATGCCTGAACTATACAAGGTTAACAAGTGGGTTACTTCTTTTATTATATTTGCAAAATGCAAATTGGCTGCTCTTCATTTGTACATATTAGTTTAAGTTCATGTATAAGAGGTTCCTCTTTAAGTAGACAGTATTCATATGGATGTATTCATTTACTGATCCTGAATCAGTAAATTTGGAGACAGGTGCAAGCAGTCAGTCAACAGAAGCATCTACAGCAGAGTCTAAATTCTGTTTTCTTAAAAGCTTAAGTAAAAAGTATGATCTTTGGGGCCCAGTTGAACTCTTACCTCTTTACTGAGTGTTGTTTGTAGCAATAATCATACTTGCGGTACTTGTCTGGCAAAACAAAAATGCTTTTTGTGTTTTAAAAAATCCCATTGTCATCCACCCATGTTGCCTTCTCCCTGTTATAAATGTGCTACGCGTAAGTGTACAGTATGTAAGAGTTCACCTAACATGTTAACACATCAGAGTTTTCCAGTAAACACAGGATCTATTACAGAAGTAATTGTTTTTTGTAATGTTGATTTTCCTAGAGTGGTGAGGTTCAAGAACCAAAAGGTATGTAGTGCTTGACATAGGCACATTTGCCTTCTGACCTTTAGATGTAGCCTGGCTTTTATTTCTGCACAATCAGCTTCTCTATCCTGTTGTTGTCACTTCCAGTGTTACAAAATGCTTGAAATATTCATCAAAGCTATTTTCCTGGGAAGAAAATATAGAACAAATCTCACTTGAAACAGAAAACACAGTTCAGCCCAAGTTGGTGCTTTTATGTTGCTATCAAAGAAGAAAACAGGTTATAGTAAATGTTTTTCATTTCATATAAGAACATAGTATTTGCATTACAATAATGTAGAGGGAACCCAGCAGGGACTATTTGTGGCACAGATACAAAGATGAGAAGAGATAACGATCTTGTCTAATTAGGTTTTGAACTCCTTCAGCCAGGAACTATCAACCAAATTAGGAAGGATGCACAAGAACAGAGAGGAATTGGCATTATCACCTTCCAACCCCCTTCCCACAGAAAGGAAAAAGGCTTGGGGATGTAAAGATACACGTCCAAAGTCAAATGGGAAATTCATAGGAGAGGAAGAAACAGAACCTAAACCTTCAGAATCCACCCACGCTTACTGGTTAAAGCCATCCTTCTTTAAAGAAGTCAGCTCATGAAGGACAAAGAACTGTGTCCAGTGGGTCAAACTGCATATAATGAGAGATAAAAATGACAAGAGAGAAAAAAAGTAAATGGAAGCATTTAAGTACATGAGAAAAGCACATTGCCAGTCAGGTAGAGAGCTATGTAACCCTGAAATGACAACTGACAACAGAGCAATGCTAGCAAGTGAAGGATCACAGAGAAATAACGAATGGCATGCAAGAGGAAGGAGCAAGAGGAGCCAGGGATAACTCGTCCTAGAAAAAAAATAAACAAGTTTAATTTTAGAAGGTGCTGCATGTCTTTTCTTAAGGCCTGAGGAGGTGAAGTCTCTGTAAAGGGGCATGGTTAGCAGGACTCCAGTCTGCAGGAAGCCAGAAGACTGCTCTTGAGCAAGAGGTTGAAAAATCTCCTGCTGCTGGAACCTGTGTGGAAGGATTTGTCATGTACCCCCTCCACAGGCAGGGAGCAGGGAGCCCTTGACAGCTGCAAAGACACAGCTCTGTGGTAAACAGATTTCGTTCCAGCAAGGGTTACCATTTTTATTTGCAAAGCTGAATCTTGGTGCCATCTGGGCTTTGTATGACTGAGCAGAGCAGATGTTGCATAGGTGAAGGGAAACACACAACCTTATGCTGACTGTTTTCCACTCTGTTTAGTACAGTTTGTCCCCGTCTCTTCTGGCTGTGGTTCTGCTGTGCATCCAGCCAAAAAAAGTGCAGTAATCATGCAAAAATCATGGTTGAGTTCTTATCAACCTTGTGCTAGCTAAGATGAAGTCAGTTGAAGTCTTGGTGGGCCTAAACTCTCCACGTGCCTATTAGATCTTCTGCAGTAGATGAGAAGAGCTCCAGAGCTCATGTGTGACAGGGTTACACGTACCTGGCCACTGGTCAGATACCAGTGGCTACAGAGCTCATCGCTCACCTGTTCACACTGATTCCTGATATGGGTTTTACAAAAGAGAGGACAGTGTTCCTACAGGGAAGAGTCCCCAGAATAGAGTCACAGCTTGAGAAATAGCTCCAAAAGAGCAACTACTTATCAAGGTTAAGATTACATGAATCAATCGCATCTCCAGAGCTAATGAGCTGGTGAGAGAGAAGGGTGAACAGTGAATAACATGCTGCTCAGACTCGCTAATTGAGCAAACACCATTAATGGGGAGGCACTTGCTGCTCTGCACGCGGGGTGCCGTCTCCCACCTGAGATTCAGTGCGAAATCAGAGTTCAAACTCCAATCAGAGTCTTGTGCTGCTGAGAAGGGTCACCAGTGTGACAGGAGGGAATTAAACCCCCAGTATCCTTCACAGGCAGTGTCTGGATGTGTCACAGTACCACCTTAGCAATAGAAAATGGAAAAGAGAATCAAAAAGAATAAACAGTTTCTTTGCCAAAGCAGAAGAATAACAAGCAAGAAACCAGTCGTCCTGTGGTATAGTATCAGCCTTGGCATGGACTGTGGCACAGCCAGGACTTTCCCTAAAATACAGCCCAGGACTGATCACCTAAGCTGATACTAAACTAAGGATCAAAGGTTGGTGACTTTTATTGGAGACCATAAACACACACTAATACATGTTCCCCTCTGCAGAGATTTACTTCTGTTTGTTTTGAGAACTTTTAGCATGTCTGTTGTCATGCTGAAAATGCTGGACAGGCTAATGAAATTGCAATCTAATCACGATAAATCTGGGGATTATTTTTTTTACCTCTTTCTCATGCCTCTGCCATCAGCACTTGAAGATAGGCAAAAAAAGTTGCATCACCTTAGTGATTCAGAAATGATATATCTTACAGTCTGCCCAAGACAAATACTGCATCTTTTAGGGTTGGAGAGAGGCAGGTAAGAAGGGAAGCACTGTGCTCCCAGTTTACCACTATCTGTTTTTCCTGGTCCCAGAGGCTCAGCCTCACGGTTCATGTGGCACACGAGGAGAAAACTGTGCGGCACGTGTGGCCAGAGCCCCCAGACCTCCTGCAGCCAGGTCAGTGCCGAAGGACTGCCTGTAAGAAAAGGGCTGTGAGGCAGAAATCTCACACAGGGCTGTGCAGGGTCTGGAATAAACACTTGGCTCAGTCACAGACTCTTTTGCAACTGCAGGCAATTTGCACGGTTCACGTTTTCTTCTGGAAATTGAAGGAGCAGTCCCTGCCCTGGTCTGTGAGCTGTACGCTTGGAAGGGCTGCCCTTGAATCTGGGCTTGTGCGACTTCCAGTCCGGCAGCAATTGCAGTGTGCTCGCTATCAACTGAGCACAACTTCACAGCAAAAATAACAGCCAAGAAGCAATGTTCTTCTGTTAACAGAATAGCTTAGAGAATCTTTTAAAAAGCTACAATTTTATAAAAAAAAGTCCAAGTGACAAACTCTTTGGAGGTGACAATATGTAGGATAATTAACAATTGGAGGGGAGTAGAATTTCTGAGTATTATTGTATGTCAGTAACAACTTTCAGATCTCATTGAGAGTGCTTTGTTGCACCTCGGTTCTAGTGATGAGTTAAGCTTTATGACACTTTCTGAGCATGTAAGAACCTTTACATTTATTGCATTAAGTTCCAGTAAGTCAGTAAAAGTTGAAGTGCTCAAAAACCTCGATTTTGAACAGCCTGAATAGTGTCCATCAAAGCAAACATCCTGAAAACACTCTTCTCAAGGCACTTGTTGAACACTATCATCTCGAAATGTCAGATTCACACTCATTTAAATAATTTGACAGCTTCCAAGAAGACACCTGATGAGCATCACATTCAAGTGTCAAGAAGCACAGAGAAAAAGTGCCAAAAAAAAGTTTGATCTGAAGAAATTGTATCAGCTATTATATGAGTATTATAATACAGTTACTACTAGAAAAAAATTCTCATTTAAATAGAAAATAAACTTTTCATTCAAGACCTTTTTTTTTAAAAAAAAAACCAAAACAAAAAGATCTCACATTGCCCCCAAGACACCTTCCATGTTTCCCACTAGTGAGATCTTCCAGCAAACTGAATCCAGAAGGCAAACATGTACACAGCAAACAGCAATAGACACTGGTATTGAGCGAACACCTCAAGACCACTGTAACTGAGATATGGAAGATACTACTCCATGTTTTGGTTTTGTTTGGGTTTTGGTTTTTTGTTGTTGTTGGGGTTTTTTTGGTTTTGTTCTTGTTTTTTTTTTTTATGAGAGCCACCAGAAGTTATGAGAATTCTGTATGTTCAGATTAAACCTTTAATGCCTCCTTGTGGGTATCTAAAAGCTGAATCTCTAAATGAGAAGATTCTTGAAAAAAATCTTGATCTGAGTTACATATGCTCCAGTTATTTCATTGCACCAAATACTGTGCATGTTTTGTATAGGGGCTTGAGGCTTACTACGTGTGTGATATGCTTTGAGATCATCTGATGTGAGGTGTTACCTAAATACAAGTAATTTGATGCTTAAGTGTCTAGAATTCTCAGTGGACGTCTGCACTCAAGCCCTGCTGCCGTCACAAATGAAAAACATTTGGAATCCTTAATGTGATTTTTAGTGGACATATGTTCATAACACAGTGCCACCAATTTGGCATATTTAGTGTCTTCTCATGAGAAGCCCACAGTTTGTATAGCAAGATTGTGGGAGGTTATGGCTGCAGTGTGAGAAAATTTGCACAACACCTGCCTGACTATAATTTAATTGGCAGAAACTAATGCTCCGGGTTTGGGGATTTTTTTCCTCCACTCAAAACTGAAGAGACACTAGGACTAATTCTGCTGTCTTGCACTGTCAATTTTAAGCTTTTATTCTGACTTTACTTGTGCTGCAATATGATCATTTTCTCTTTTTTTTTTTTTTTTCCTGACAAGTGAAGCATTGCTGTTTTACTTTGTTATTCCTATGTATAATGATTTATCTGGCCAGCAGGAAGGACTCAGTATTTTTTGTACTTCACTGAAAAATAGGTCTGCTTACTGAAGATCGTGCTGCATTTTATTTTTAATAAATTACTTAATGATATGTTTTAAAAGGAAAACAGTTGACCAAAATATTTCTGATCAGCTCCACCAGCACCACAGTATGTGGACTCCAAAGACAAACACCACCACTGTCATTATTAAACTGCCTTTGATTTTACCTTTGCTTATGGCAGAGCCCCATCTGGAGCAATCTTTGGCACCTCTTATCCCACCAGATTTTTGTTTTCCTTTCCAGGAATGTTTGGCCTATCAGTGCATCAAGGACAGCCCCTCTTACTTCACTGTTTTCTTCCCTTTGCATTTACAAAACATAATAAAAAGCTTTGCAGGAGAGATAGAGGATGCAGTCCCAGGGGAAGTGTTCCTGCAGTGTGAGGTTCGTCTCGTGGGGTTTCGGACTGGCAGGGCAGCAAGGTGAGCTGCAGTCCTGGTCCATGCTGCTCTGCCAGCCCTGGCTGTTCCGGGCTTGCAAGTCACTGCTGGCTGCCTCAGCGAAAACCTTGCTGGACACATCTCACTGATGGCATGAACTCGAGCAGGTGGCAAGTTATGAACATCCTTTATATAGGATACTTGCATCAATTTTGTTATTTTAAAGAACTCCCTGAAACTTAGCTGGGATTTCTGGATTTCCAGATTTCCTGTCCTGGAAACTACTGTTGACAGTATTTTACGTGCATGGTGGAAGCCCCATCAGTATAAAAAAAAAATTCATTTGTCATGAAAGCATCATCTCATCCACACCCTGGGTGCTTTGCTGGGACTGAGAGTAAGTGGAGTGAGATGAAATGGCAGCAGAGTTATTTCTAGTTTTATTTGTCTGACATGCTTTAGTCTTCAGACACCCAGAATGCATGGCGTGAAGATCAGCCTTTCTTTATGGGCATGGTGGTGTCATATAGAGTAGGGGGAGATAAAGAGCTGAAGACAGTTAGAGGCAAGACTTCAAATAGTCCAAGGTCACACTCTTACCCTCAATTACAAGCATCGTAGCGGCTGTTGGTGTCGTACGCTGCCGCAGCAGATACAGGTATGTACAAGTCTCTATACGTACGTGTGCCTGTAGTTCACTTCACGCATACAAACTGTGCAGCCACATTCCTGAGCAGTTTGGGGCCTTTTCTTTGAGTACTAATTTAAAGATCGATTAATATTTTATGACCCCCATAAGACTCCCAGTAAAATAAAGATAACATTTGAAGGAGGAGGTTAATTACTGAGACAGTTGTTGATCTGCCCTTTCTGAGCTTGTGATACAAAATAGTTCTTCAGTTTGCAAAAGCCTCAAGTGAGGCATAATCAAAAACTTTCTCTCCAGCACTGAAAGCAGCTCAACATCTAGATTTACATTGCTTGGTTTCTTTTTAGAATTGCACGGACAAAAATAAGGCCTCCAGGCAGGCATATACAGTGGTTATTCAGACCTGTCAGTGCGCACTGTTGAACTTTATCCCTGGATCAGGCAATGTTCCCAAGGTGAGTAAACACACCTTGGACGAGCCTCCACTTCACAGCCAACTAGCGAGAATCTGCCTGCCAAGTGTGCCAACTGCGCTTTACCTGGACGACCCCCATGTTCCCAGTTCCAGATACTCTTTGTACTCAACTCGTCCCACACACCAAGAAGTTATGACACACTTAGTTTCAAAGCCAAATTGGATCAAAGTTTGGTTAAACTGCTAAATTTTGTAACTTCTTCACAATAGCAAACCCGGGGGCTAAGCAGCTCCACTTCCAGCATTCATTAATCGAACCTGTTAAATGATTACCTCGTCAGGGCAGCTTTGTTGACAGCTCTGCATGATGACAATGTCAGTGGCACTGTCCTAAGACACATCCAGCAGTGACGTAAATGACAAGCCTCCCTCACCTCACCTAGTGGGATGGACACTACCACAAAGAATATTTAAGGAAGGAGGATGCCTCCTTGGAAACCAGTGATTGCAAGAATCCTCCAAAGCAAGTGAAACTGGATCAACTGAAAGGGACAGCAAAATCCTCTCCGACATCCAACTCAATCTTCTAAAGACAGTAAGTAGAACGGCCTCTTTTTTTCCAGCTTGAAATTACCAGTGATCCAGCTTCTCTATATTGATTTTAAAGAAGGACACAAATCAGGTCTATTACAATGCATTGTTAGGAAGGCTTATTGACACAGGTTAGAACGTTATAGTATGCTAATGTATCAAATATATTTGATTTTAGATTGTGATCACTATTTCAAAACCATCAACAAGATCTACTACAGGTTCAATAATGCCCCCGCAGTTGAAAGCGGAGGTAAACGTCATGCCCAAAGTTGTCCAGGGGGATTTGCAGAGCCTGCCTCCAGAAGCAAGGGATTTCATTGAAAGTAATGCCAAGCTGTGCCAGCCTGAGAGCATTCATATCTGTGATGGCTCAGAAGAAGAAAACAAAAAAATTCTGGACATCATGGTAGAACAAGGCATGATCAAGAAGCTGAGCAAGTATGAGAACTGGTGAGTAGCCTGAAGGAAAGTCAAGTATAATCTCAGAATTGCAATATGCATTTTCTATCCTGTTTAACTTTTAAAACTGCTTATAACCCTTTAATATTGCTTTCCAAGAACATTTTGGCACTGTAGCTTACATAGGTGAAATACTCAAAAACAAACTTCTTCCTCTAAAACTGAACATAAATCATATTGTTCAATTGGACTATCAACTGTAAATTGTCTCTATTGATTAGTTACATTAGGGAACTAAATGTCATGAGACTTATGTAATTAATCATTGGCAATGGCTAAGTATTATTTAGCAAATATATTTTTTGAAGAATTTTACTATTTTAGTCAATTAGTATATTCATTAAATACTTCGTAGCATTCAAATCTCTCTGTGGGTGTTCAAATATTATTCAGTACAGGCATTATTCATATATTGCCGATGAGCTTTGACTGTAATGTATTCAGCAAATACTTTTTTCAAATATTTCATCATCTCTCCCAACTAACCCAACATGAAAGGAGAATATTAACAACAAGTACATACTCAGGAATTACGTGCCGACCAAGAGATCCTCATGGAAGAAATCTGCAAAGACTTTTGAGTAACTAAGTGCAGGAATTTGGCAATCTGTTTGCAGACTATTTGGGAGGGGAAAGGGCAAGATTCACCAGATAAATTATTCATTGTTAATTATATGCTTAGCGGTAGTGATGATGATTATGACAGCCCAACTAGAACATTTTTATACTCGTGGAAAATTTCTGTGCACAGAGGTGAAAACGTAAAGCAATCCTGTCTATGTAAATAGATGGCAAAAATTCTTTACGGGGAAAAAGAATCCCCTTTAACAAACTCCTTCACTTTTTATGATCATGCTTATACTCAGTATTTCTTTTGTGATGCCTTTAACTTAAAGGACTATGCCAATCCACTAAGCTGGATTCTGATCCCACAGGCACTTATACCAACACTTAAAGTACTTGCTTGGCACCCACTTTGCCTGAGGCATCATTTTGTGGTTCCCATGAAAAACAACTTCATACTGATGAGAGTGAGAATTAAACAAGATTAATTCTCATTCTTCCTTTTCCCTGGAAGTTAGCAACAGAAAATAAGACTGAGTTAAGAGCCAGAGGAATATTAACATATAACCAGAATTTCCTAAGACATATAATTTGTTAGTTGTACTGGAAAGTTTTGAAACCATTTGTACAAGAGAATGTATCTGACTGGTTTTTGAGATTGTTATACTGGCCCTGTCACTGTAGTTTTGGCCTTACAAAGCTTTATACCCTTTTGTGCTAAACCAGTGCCACAGAAGGGTAAAAAGTGCTATATTGATAATTGAAGTCTAATTTCCTGGTTTTTGGTGAAATGCAGCTGGTTGGCTCTCACTGATCCAAGAGATGTGGCAAGAGTTGAGAGCAAAACAGTTATCATCACTCGAGAGCAGAGAGATACCACTCCGATTCCTAAAACTGGAACTAGCCAGCTGGGCCGCTGGATGTCTGAAGAAGATTTTGAGAAAGCCTTCAATACCAGGTTCCCAGGCTGCATGCAAGGTGGGCAAGAAAAGGACAGTTCACATAGCAATTCTAGAGTTACAGACACTACTGTAATCTTTAAAGAAGGATAGTAGCTGAAGGTTTAGGGTTTTTTAGGATTATACCCCAATATTAGTCACTTTGTTAGCGTTATATGGATCTTTATCATAGATCCAAGTGCCTGTGCAAGGCTAGTCCTCAGTTTCTTTCCAGCATTCTTCTCTTCACAAAGAGGGGCAAAGTCAGGTAGGAAAATCTGGGTGACTTTTCAGGAAGTCACTCAGCAGCAAAGCAGCAGATAAGTGAGGTGAGAATGGAGGACCTCCATCCCCAGCAATAACTTTGGGTTCAGTGATTTACACCAACAGAGAATTTGGCCTCCACTCACCTTTACTACTGGCTAGACAATTTGTCTGAACAGTTGCTTTCAGCATTTAAGATAAAACTTCTTGCTACACGATTAGACAAACAGACAACTACAGATCTTTAATCATCATCAGAAACACCCACAAGACAAACAGCTTTTAAAGGAGTGAGAAACAGCCTCCACGTTAATAAGATTATTTCAGAAATTCCCCGTTTTGCTCTTTGCCTTATCTTGCTACTCCCTGTGTTACAGGACGTACAATGTATGTCATCCCCTTCAGCATGGGGCCTATTGGGTCTCCTTTGTCCAAGATTGGGATCGAGCTGACAGATTCCCCATACGTAGTGGCCAGCATGAGGATCATGACACGGATGGGAACAGCTGCTTTGAAAGCCCTGAGCAACGGGGAGTTTGTAAAATGCCTTCACTCCGTTGGATGTCCTCTACCGCTAAAAGGTAAGAGACATTAAAAACTGTCACCCCTGGGAATTCCCAGGGGTATGTTTCAGAGCTGACTGTGCATTCTCAGCACATGGGAGACACTCACCATAGAAGATGAGCATGGTTTGCATAACAGCACAGGTTCAGAAGTCAATTAAAGGAACCTGAGCTCTATAAGAGTTTCATGGGAAGGAGATGATTATCCCTAGTGCTTACCAGGGGGTTTCCTTCAAAGCATCTGGTACGGGTTGCTGTGAGAGACTTGATGCTGATGAAATAGTGTGATTCAGCGTGGAAATTGCTGCATTCATGAGTACAACATTCTGTTCTGCAGAACCATTAATCAACAACTGGCCATGCAACCCGGAGTTAACACTGATTGCCCAGCTCCCAGATCGCAGAGAGATCGTTTCATTTGGCAGTGGTTATGGAGGAAACTCCTTACTGGGGAAAAAATGCTTTGCTCTCAGAATTGCCAGCAGAATCGCCAAAGAAGAGGGCTGGCTAGCTGAGCACATGCTGGTAAGAGCTACTAAATCATGTGTATTTGAACAGCCATTAAACCCTGAATTAGCTCAACTTAAATACATCACATCTCGGTATCAATGAAATTGGTCTCATATGGATAGTCCTGTAATATTGGATATTAATACTGTAATATTAATTTATCATGTGGCAGGCTTATGAGAAACAGGAAACTGCTTGCACGGTTAAGTACCAAACATTTTAAAATAGTACTTGTAAAATCAGAAACCAAGACAGACTTGGAACCTTTGACAGTAGCTACTTGTAGGGAGACCTATGCGCTTGAGCAGAGCCTGGACATCATCACTGGGCATCTGTATTGCCCCTGCAAGTCTAATGGCAAAGGATTAATGCAAGTTTTCAAAATTGACTTCCATATTATAAAGAGATCTATGCACTCCAAAGTCTGCAAATATTACCTTTCCTAAATGAGTTCTGCTGTGTACCCTTCCTGCCTTTACTTTCTGCTGTCATTTAAATATTCTACTACCATTAAATACTGCTGAAAAGAAGAATTTCAAAGTGCATAAGAGAACAGTCTCAGAAAGAAATATCTATGTACTACAAGAAGTGCAGAAGTATCCATACGCTAAGTGCTTTCACTCTGCTCCAATCCTGCAGGCAAAGGATATTCCCTGGTTTTCTTCCACATCAGCTGAGAAACATAGCTTTCTACAAGTCTGTATCTTTAATCAGCAAAATAAAATATAAGTGTTTGAATTATATACATACCTGACATTTTAAAAATATAAGCACTCCTTACAGATATTCTAAGGGCAAGAAGAGTAGATTTTTTGGTTAATAAAATACAATTTGAGTTGTTTGTCAACTGTATTATGTGGTGCTTCTTCTGTAGGAACAAACTTGAATAATTAAATATTTTATCATTACCACTTGCAGGGAGACAATCTTCAAAATGAAAAGTACAAGAAAGACTATGTTTAACAGTTGTATTAATTTTTAAATAGATCCTGGGCATTACCAATCCAGAAGGTGAAAAGAAGTATTTTGCTGCAGCATTCCCTAGTGCATGTGGAAAAACTAACTTGGCCATGATGAACCCAAGCCTGCCAGGGTGGAAAATTGAGTGTGTGGGTGATGATATTGCCTGGATGAAATTTGATGAACAAGGTATGAAACTGAAATGGGATTGTTTTACAGTCCAGTACAGGTTGCTTTTAGGTTCAGAACAACATGCTACAAAATTCTGGATAGAATTAAGACAACTTGATTTACTTCTATTCTGTCATTTAACTTCCAGGCAACTTAAGGGCAATCAATCCAGAAAATGGCTTTTTTGGTGTTGCCCCTGGAACCTCAGCTAAAACAAACCCCAATGCTATTAAAACCATATTCAAGAACACCATTTTTACCAACGTAGCAGAAACCAGTGATGGAGGTGTCTATTGGGAAGGCATTGATGAGCCATTACCACCAGGAGTAACGCTGACTTCCTGGAAGAACAAGGATTGGACCCCAGACGATGGTAACCTGGCCCACTCCATGGTCTGTCTTGGCTTTCTCTGCTGAATTCAAGCGAATTCTGCCATTATGACCTTTTTATCCTATTCTGTGCAGGGGAACCTTGTGCTCATCCCAACTCACGATTCTGCACTCCAGCCAGCCAGTGCCCCATCATAGACCCTGCGTGGGAGTCACCCGAAGGCGTGCCTATAGAAGGGATAATATTTGGAGGCCGCAGACCTGCTGGTAAGAGATGCAGAAGGGTTGGAACACAACTGGGCATAGACACAGGTTTTGCTTTCACAGCTGCAAAAGCAAGGAAATAACCATGTTAGACTAACTTCTCCAGAATAAAGGGCTGGAGAGAGTCTGGACCCACTAATCTGGGTAATATGTAGACACTCAGCAGATTGCCATACTTGTCTCAATTTCCCTGCAGTCTAACTAGTTCATATAGAAAATGGTTATAGAAATTAACCAGCTGTAGGCAGTTTACAGGAAAGGAAGTAAAATAAATTGTTAAAGGTCATTAAATTTGGAGGAGAAATAGAAGTAATGCTAGGTCTGAGTCTAATATCGTGACCACAGGATCAGTGGTCATGATAAAACTGCTGGGGATTATGAGGTCTCAGGTATCTCCCACTGAGCAACTAAACACAGGCAAGTTCAGTAAGCAGTGGCTAGTTTTGAAAACATTCATATGAACTTATTTGCTGTATAATGGCAGGAAATGAACTGATTAAAAAAATAGGAAAAATTAGAATACATTATACTTTAACAGGTATACAGCAGTATCTCAGGTTGCAAAACCTGTTAGAAGAGTGTTTCTGGACCTCTGAATTTTCTTCTTTACAGGTGTGCCTCTCGTATATGAGGCCTTTAACTGGCAGCATGGAGTATTTATAGGAGCAGCTATGAGATCTGAAGCAACAGCAGCTGCTGAGCACAAAGGTAAATCAAAATTTAATCTGCCTACCTGTATTAAAAGCAATCCTCTCAGGACTGCCTGCTCTGTCCTCCTCCCCTGCTCTTTCACATTTCAGTCTTGGCAGCTAATTTTGCCACCCATGCATTTGCACAACAGAAAATATTTGTACTTGAATTAAAAACCAAATTCTCTGTAAAAGTCAAATTAAGCAAAATAATCCCCTAGGTGGCAAGCGTACACAACAAGGTGCAGGCATGGGGTTGCCAGAAACTTTGATAGGGAGTTCTTGTTACAGTCTGGGATAAATAAATTTTCTCCTCTGCTAGAGCTCAACATAAATACATGAACAATGAAAGTCAGCTCTTGAGGATCTTCACTTAGGCTGCTTGACTTGAGATTTAAGAAATTTAATTTCCACTGATTAAAATAAATAATTTAATTTGTACTTTTTTTGTACATCAAGGATGATGCTCTTATTGTTTGTTAAAGTTCTTTGGTTCATATGCAGAAGGGTAGTGAAGGGACCATGGGTACTAAATCCTGGGAGGATCTGAATCTTTGTGCTTTAGAGTAAATATGCTATTTATTATCTTAAATTCTCCATTTGTGGTTTGAACAGGCAAAGTTATTATGCACGATCCATTTGCCATGAGACCTTTCTTTGGCTACAACTTTGGCAAATACTTAGCCCACTGGCTCAGCATGGCGCATCGTCCAGCTGCAAAACTACCAAGGATCTTTCATGTTAACTGGTTTCGGAAAGACAGCCAAGGGAAATTCCTGTGGCCTGGCTATGGAGAGAATTCCCGTGTGCTGGAATGGATGTTCAACAGAATTGAAGGGAAAGCCTCTGCCAAGCCAACTGCCATAGGTTACATCCCTGCTGACACTGCTTTGAACCTGAAGGGTTTAGAAGAAGTCAACTTGACCGAACTGTTTGATATCTCCAAAGAGTTCTGGGAAAAGGAGGTAGAAGAAATCAAACAATACTTTGAAGTGCAAGTTAATGCTGACCTTCCCTATGAAATAGAAAGGGAAACACTTGCCTTGGAGATGAGGATAAAACAGTTGTAGCTGATCAAAACAATTATTTCTCAATCCACGCTTACTAAGACAGGACAAACATTTTACCAAATCACCACTGGAAGCATAGCAGCACACTGGTGGGCAGGGGGTTATAATGAAAGTAGGTCTTAATTTAGTTACAATATAGAAAGGGGCATTCTAGATGAAACTCCAGACCTAATGATTTATAACTACATCAGTTGTTGTGAATAGGTGAGCAGCTGTGGGAACGTATGTGCACATGGTCTTCAAAACCCTGATCTGTCTCTTACATGCACTTACAGCCACGATGTGTGTAAATTACTTGCCTAGGTCTGCATGTACCATCCAAATCAATCCAGCCTTCAAGGTGCAGCACATTGTTTCTATCACAGAAACTACCAGAGTCTCAGACTCTACAGGAAAGAGGAAAGAAGATTAGATGCTGTATATATGTATTTCCTAAACATATTTCATGGCTTAAATATTTTTAGAAAAATGAAGTCATAACTTTTATTGGAATGAAAGATGATTTTGTATTACTAATGCATATTTAAGATATTGCTATTTTATGTGCCTCATGTTCCTGTGATTTCCAGATGTTTTGAATGGCTTGTTCTTTAAACTATTGAAATAAAGGTTTATACAAAATATTACCTCATTTCCAATATTCTCGCTGTTTATAAACTACATGCAGATAAATTGGGCTCCCTGTCAGTACCACAGCACAGAGAAACTCACATGTGGAAGTTAGATGTTGACTAGCATTGATCTGCTACTCCTAAGCCAACTATTTAAAGCCACATAATGTCTTTGCAACTTTTATTCAAACCAAAGGCATGATCCAGAAATTATGACACCAGCTGTGAACAGTCATCCAGCTAGTGATGTGTCTCCATAACTGGGCATTGTTGGTTGTTTCAGACATTTATAAAAATAAACTACGCTCTAGGAAATCCCCATATTAGGACCTTGCTCGTTTGCTGAAGTCACAGGATTTGTCTCTGTTTCACAGTACTTTGGCTTTTGCAGGAATAACTAGTGGAACTGTTAAAGTAAAGATGGTTTGGGAAGAGTTTTCCAGATTTACTGAGATGCCTAAAGCCTTAGAGCTCAATGAAAATAGGGGTAGGTGCCTGTGTTGGCTTCCTTATAGATCCAAGATGTTCTCCCAATTAAAGGTGTCCTTTACATGCTTCCCATGTCCCTGGCAGGTATCCTGCTTTTTCACTTTGAATGCTTGATCTCCCAAAATATATTGCAAATATTTGCTTCGCAAAAAGAAAATCACTTACATTGTGTAATAAGCCTTTTTATACACCTGTCTTCCTTACAAAACAAACAGTTCCAGGGCTGGTCAACAGATGCCCTTCAGAGTTTGCTAGGAGAGCTCACATGGCCTGAAGAGCCTCTACCTACCTCCTGACTCCATGTTTAGGACTTAACACAAACATTATCAATTCTGAAGTGAATAAAACAGCATAAGTCAATAGACAGATCACACGACAAGCAGACAATAGAAAGCTGTGACGAAAGCAGGGGAGAGCAGTGCAGTCTCTGTAGAGATGATCATCAGCTGACCTGCTTGCTGGTCAAAAACCACATCTGCATGGATGCAGGTCTCCTATAGGGTCATCTTTAGCCTATGTACTCTTGAATGTCTTCCAAATTAAAAGAAGAATCAAGGTGGAGGACAGTAAATAAGTCAGAGGAAGTGAGCCAAGAGAGACCGGGATATGCACTCCTCAGATTCAAGGAGTACTGTCATGTGTATAAAAATAAAGTTGTTTATAAAGTAATCCTACAAATAGTTGAAGAAAGGCTTGGGCCACTCCCAACTGATATGACAGTATTGGACCTGCTATTTGGATAAGCCTAAAGAAGAACAAGGAAAGCTAAGAAAAATCTGTCATGCTAATGTAGGAGTTATGGCCAGTAACATTTCCAAGGTTTCTTATGGGCCTCATGAGAGGATCCCAGTCCTGAGCAGTGCAAACATGTTCCAAGCACATTTTGAAATGCTGCTCAGGAGATGTACAGAATCTCAGGGTATGTGTTCTGCCTTCTCAAATGCCAGCAGGCTGGATATTCTGAGTATTACAAAAGAAACTACTCATAATTGGTGCCAGAAGAATCTGTGCCGAAGGGCCAAGCCCAGCAGACATATGGACATGGGAGAACCAAGTGACGCTTGTTCTGTAAAATGCTGCTTAATGGTGACATAGGTACCAACACTGTGGGCCAACACAACCATGATCTTGTAGCACACACCTAGCTAGCAAGATTGGTGTTACAAGGTGCTAACTGCCTTGAGAACATCATACCCCTGCCCAAACCACCGGATTTTGTATTCTGACTAAACCCTCGCTTTCTCCTTCTCACCCCAAGGGGTTGGCAGACTTTCCTTCCCTTGACCGCCACTGCCCTCGGAGTTTTCCTCTGGGTATTCTTTCCATATAACATAGCACAACTCATGGAAAATGCCCATCATGAGCACTCCTGGCAAAAATATTTAAATCATTTGTGGTTCTCCTGCTCCACACATTTTAACCACATGCACCTTTTCAAATGCTGCTCAGAGACTGACGGGCAGCATATAATTCTGGAAACTACAGAAAATGGGGGGGGAAACTGCTGTAGTGTTAAGGCTGAGAACAAGAAATTTTTTTGTGTGAGTCATTCTCCTTTGTATGTAAATATATCCACAATCCATCGGCATCTATGGGGACTACAATTTACATTCTGAATGATCAAAATGTTTAGTATTGGCAGAGAAAATGTTTAAAAAGAGAGAAGGCGGTGGTTTAAAATTTAGAAACTTAGTCAACCGTGCCAGATTATGATCTCAACTTCTCTCCCTCCAACAAATACTATGCTCCATAAAAACAAAATGAATTAGAACAAAATGCTTTTAAATTGAAATTTGGAAGTTCCCCTGATTTTCAAAAGAAAGAGAGGAAGGCAACAAATGCAATAAATTTCAACAAATTAGTAGAGAAATATAAAACTTGGCCTATTAAATGGGATTCAGAGAAGAGAAGCACAGGAAAGACTAACACATGAGGCGTACGGAGCCATAAAACATTTGCAACAGCTGTGTTATGAAATGCACTTGGTATTCTGGGAAGCAAGAAACAAAATACTTTGTTAAAACACTTCTGAACATACTGGTGGCTGAAAAGAAGAGACAAAATGAAAAGCACAGTTTAACCATTAATGCTGTTGAGGATACGGTCTCTAGTAGCTTGCTCATGCCGTGATTCACAGAAGAAGAGAACAGTGATGGACGCGCAGCGTCCAGGGGAGGCTGTGCTCGATTCCCTTCAGGTTAGTTCAGTCCCTCTACCTGACCTGTATCTGCTCAGGCAAAAAGTCCAGCTTCAGTGCCAAGTACTCCTTTTAGCACATATAGATCCATAGCGCTCAGCCCCAGACCTTGGTCCACTCTTTGCACACATTGAGATGTCTCCAAGCCCGATGCCATCCTTTGGACTCATTTTTAGTGTTTCAAGGTCAAATTTGACTGTGTTTTGCCGTGTTCCGTCAAATCCCTTTCTCAGATGTCAGTCTCAGTAGTAATTTGCTTGAGTGTGTAAGATATCCACACACCTGTATTCTGTCAACATGATGAAGGTTAAACCAAATAAATAAAACTGAAAAGCAACATCCAGCTTGCTGCAGAACTGTTACTGGAAAGAAGTGAAACCCAACTTCAGATCTCTCAGTTCTCTGATGATAGGGCTACTTTCAGGGAAAGAAGTAAAATTCAGAGAATTTGCTCTGGGAAATACTGTTTTCCAAAAACCTTGGCTACCATAGTAACGTGATTTATTCCATACTTGCTGCAGTGTAGTCAATTAGCTCCCTAACTGGAAGACAATTACTGTAACTAGAGAGGTACCTGGCTGGAAGAGTACTGAAATGCTGCTTATGAATGGCAAAGTGGAGTGCTCTAAATTCCAAATTAGTAATCATGATCGTTAGTCCTGAAGGATATTTCTGGCAGCGGTTTAACCTCAGTGATACGAAAGGGCACATTTGTCAAGTGCGTGCTGTCAAACCCCAGTCACCGAGATTCCAAAACACATCCTGCCACACCTGTGTGTGAATCCCCGTGCAAGACAGAGAGGTGGAAAAAAGAAGAAAAAAACCCAAATTGCTATTGTATGCCTTTACTGCATTCTGCATCCATCACAAATATAACTTTTGACTGCAAAACTTTAACAGAGAAGGGTTTTGTGAGCAAGCTGCAGAAATCCACGTATATTAATATGCAAAATTCAAGCTGTAGCTGATTGTTGCAAACACAAACATTGCTATGGTGCGTTTGTTGTAAGAGGCCACGCAGAAGACCTCTGAGCTGTCCCCACCCAGCTGCCTTGGTTACTATCGGGGACATTGGTAACACCAGCTCTCGTTTTGCTCCTCCTCACGCTGGCTCCATTGCCCTTGCCCCGGCTTTTCTCCAGCATAACCATGACCAGATGCATATTCTGAGATTACTTGACTTCAGTTTTTGTTCAAGATGATAAGCTGTTAGCAGGGCTTTTTCTAACACACATCCCAGAAATGTTCTCTGTGTCTTCTTTGGAAATGTCAGATACTGGCCAGTGGCAAAGAAAAAACATCTGTTTTAGTCCTCCCAAAGGAATATATCCAAGTTTTTGTGCTGTTTTTATGCAGCCTCAAGGTCTTTTATTCAGCGAAAAAAAACCCTTTGTAAAACTGCTGGATTTGTTGGGGGTTTTTTTTTGGTTTTTTGGGGTTTTTTTTTTGTTTGTTTTTTGTTTTTAAACCAAGCTACTAGGTTTTGTTCTTTTTCACAACACCATTTCCCAGGTTGAGATGGGCAAGGAACAGTCCTTCCCAGAAATGTGCTCCTGATAAACATCTGTTCTTCAGAATAAACTAAGCTCCACAGAAAATAGCTTCCAGGCTCACAGTTAATAGATCGTACCTCTGCTTTGTATAGCTTTGGGGGCTTTAAACTAGTTAAACTAATAGTCTGAACACTTCCTCCTCCTCCTCCTCCTCCCTGCCTCCCCATCTCATCAGTGAAATCCTAGGCAGGCCCTGTCGCCATGGTGGAGACTGGCACAGCAACAGCATGTGCGTACAAATGCCATCTCAGCTATGAATGTGAAGAGCACAACAAAACCTCATTTTACCCACCGGAAGCCATCACTGTATTTATATATATAAAACCATCAGTGTCTTCCTGAACAGATGAGAAACTTCCCATGGTGTTCTGGAGCTCCAGATCCTGAGAGCAGCTATGAATAGCAGCTTTAAATTTAACCAAGGTTGGAAAGAGTGAAACCTAAATTCTATGAGATGATGCCAGTTCAGCTGGCTCAGAAGCCAACAGAGCCTCGCTTCCAAGTGGCACGGAGATGAATTCCAGCGCACAAGGTGAACAGCATAGCCATCGCTATCCAGTAACACTGCAAAAGTGTTATGACTTTGCATGACTTGTGCACTGCTCAGTCTAAAGTGGTACGACTCTCCCAGGAGTCCCACTGGGACTGAACCTTCTGGAGGTGACAGCACACTGCACTGACTCTTGTTGATCAATTTGACTCCTGTGTTCCTTTTCCAATAGCTTGTTCAAGCATGGCCAAGCTAAGTGCCTGAACTTTTGTTCCACCTCAGTCACTAGATTGCCTTCGTGCTAAATAGCAAGCTCCTGAAGAGCTGCACAGCAGTGACAGTGGAGCTGGATGGCTGGGCTCCTGCTGACTTCGGTGGTGACAAGAATCATCTGCAGATTCTCTGCTGAGGTTTGTTTTTGTATATTTGATCTTGGTTTGCCCTTCAGTTCGGGATACTAATGGTTACTTGAAGCTCCAGGGGTAGCCAGTAGAAAAACCCAGATGCTATGAATTTAACTAGGACAGCAGTTGGGAAAGGGAGGGGGAGGCTGTTCGAGAACTGTGGGATGACTGGTGGTCTTAGAGTACAAAAACAATATCCTCTGACACCAGTAAGTAGAAGCAGGCCTCAGATTCTGTGGAATTTTCTTGGTCTTTATGGAATAAAGACAGAAATCTGGCTCTATTTCATCATAGTTATCAGCACTCAGGCACCCCTCCACCCTTGAAGGAGATTAGTAGTGATAATGCATCTGGTACCTGCCCCAGCAATAACAGATCTTTGTGGAGAAGATCACAAGAAATTGTTTGGACTTCTGCCCAGTTCTAGAAGTCCCACCAACCATTTCCAAAAATCCCATCAGTTTTTATGGCTTGTCTCTCAAGAAGGCTGCTGAAACCTACATGAAGGAGAGACTTTAAAAAGATTTTTGCAGACATTTATTTCTGGCCAAATTATGATTGCTTGGAGGAAAAAGAAGCCACCATACAAATCTTGTTAGAGACTTCAGCAGGAACTCACAAACCCATGCAGAACTGAGATAAGCTAAAAAAAGCAATAGCATCCAGGAAGGAAAGACAGACCAGCCAGCCAAATGCAACTCTAATTCCAGCCCGTGACAGACCCCTGGGGCAGCTCCAAAGCCACTTAGCACAAGCATGGAGCTGGGCCAGGAGGAGACGCTGGCACCAGAAGAGCAGCTCTAGCAAGTCCAGACTGCAATTTGGTGATTTGCTGAGGGGGACAGACACAGACAAGCTCGTTACCTCCAGTGCTATGAACACACAGCTCCCCACCTCCGAAACCCTCCAAGTAAGATGGCTCCAGGGACAATGCCGTCCCCGAGCTCCCTGTACAGCAGAGCGTGTGCGTCTGTAGGAGACCAGGGTAACAGCACATCTGTTAATGACACAAACACGCTGGCAAAGCTCGGTGCTTGGCAGGGGAACCTGTATCAACTGTCTGCAGTTCAAGGTCTAAAGGGCAATCTGCCTTCAGAGACACCTGTAACTCCAAGGAGCCGTGGCCTGGGGTGAAATCAGTGCCTCCACAGCACCGGGCCTGCACCAGGCCCCCAGCACATGCCAAGCAAGCGCTGTATCCACTTCGTGCCACGCAGGAGGTGAATTTCCCAGGAGAAAAAAAAAAAAAAAAAAGCACGCAGAGCATCTTGAGAGGCTAAAGGCTAATCCCTGTGCCTCTTAGACCCCTCTGACAGACCTCACCAGAGGGACTGGGACAGAGTGCAGGGGACATCGGCACAGGGTTACCAGGTGCCGGGAATATTGGCTACAGCAGGGACTGAAAAAATGCTGGTTTTTTTTCAAGCATACAGTGCACTGAGCTGCCAGGAAGGGGACTGTACTGATGAGTCTAGTGCAGGGCTGTGGGCCGGCTGACAACTGTCTGGCCCGGGGGTCCCCAGGCAGCACTGTTCAGTGCCGCAGGAGGAAGGCAGAGGAGGGGACCATTGCTGGGACCAGACAGTTTCCAGCAATGACAGCTAGAAAACTCCCTGCAGGCTGTGTCACACTGCTGCGGTGTCTCCAGACAAGCAGCTCTCTCCCATACAGCTGTACCTTTAGAAAGCAGAAGCTGGAAGCTGCTTCTGTTCCAGTTGCTGGCGAGCAGCTCCCAGCCTCCCAGTGCAGGTGACAGTGTTTGCTGGATGCTGTCCCTGCCGCAGACAGGCGGGAAGGCCAGGGAGGGCACCTGTTCCCAAGACATTTATGATTATGCTGGGTTTTTTTAACATGAACAGAAACCACATTGCACCTTAAATGTCACTGCCATGCAGAAGGGAAGTCATGAATCTTTAGCAGTCTTCCCAACATCATGATTTTCACGCAGAAAATGAATATACATTGGAAGAAACACTACAGCTGTGAGTGCCTCAGTGAAGCCATTAACAAATGCAGTGTAACACGCTGAAGTGCAGTCAGCTCCGTCTGAGGGCTGCCGAGTCGCTCTCCCATCCTTCTCGCCCTGTCGCTCTGCTTATTGTTTGCTTCATTGTTAATCCCACCTATTTTAAAAATAGGAAATTGATTTCTTATGTATCCGTTACAAACCAAATCATTTCTTTATTACAGCAAGGATCATATTTCATAAGCAAGTCATGGAAAATTAAAACCATGCCTGTTGCTTTGATGAAATAATGGAGAGAAAGGCTAGAAGGGAAGGCACAGACAGCTGGGGGCTGTCATGCCACCAGTGGTGCAAGTTAACTCTTTGCAGACACCCAAGGCTCCCGCAGCTGCCAGTTTTACTCCTCTAAACTTCTGGTTACAGTGCTAAGTACTCCCTTATCGCTAAGTCTCAAAAGCATCCAAGAGAAGGAATGCAACTCTGCTGAGCAAAGTAGGTCGGTGATTTTGGTGGCTGGAGATCATGCTGTTAAAAGGAGGTTTGCAGCCTGCCTGTGTGCAGAACCAGATACTTCTCAGTACTAACGCTATCAAAATGAAGTCCTAACAGTTGCTGCTGCATGGGGTACAGAACACAGGAACCCACAGTACTAGCCACATGTTAGCCCAGAAGTCCTTGTAGCGTAAATATTTCTAAGCCATGGGCATGTGAGAGCATCATGCTTTGCTACCAGGTAGGGAGATTTAGACCAAAGGGGAACCACATTTGTCTGAAGAGAGATTCAGTGTATGTCACTCACAGGTTGTGTCCGTACTGCAGGGACCTCGCCCAGATCAACTGCTAGTTAGCAGTGTACTATGACTTGAGGCAGATTATAAATTAAAACAAAATCCATTGTGTGCACTACCAAGGATTTATGGTCTGCTCTATGAACCTCCCTGTGGAACAGACAAGACACGGGTCCTCTGAAAAGTAATCCAGATAAGTACTACAGCTCATAGGACATTGCAACATCCAACCCAAAGTTCATCGGCTACTTCATTAACATGCTGATCTCATGGAATTACAGCCAAAACCAAACCTCTTCAGTTTCCCTATCAGAAGCAAGAAGATCAGGGAGTTATCACTGTGCAGATTTTTTTTATAATGTATTATCTTAGATGTGCCCATATACAAATGCCGTATCTGAGGAGAAATAATAAGCAAAGCCATCACAACAGACAGTCTGAGAGTGAAGAGTAGCAGAAGAGATTGTTTCAGAGCAGCAATTCATGTCTAGGCTGTTCATCTCTCTGGGCCCACCCTTTTGAGCAAGAAACTGCTTGCCATCGCTTCTTTGGGAGAATAGTCTCCCATTTTGACAAAAAAGAGTCCATGTTACAGTATCTCGCAAGTCTGTGTTACTCGCAAAGTCTGCCATGGCTCAGGGACCTGCTGTTCTTCTTTCTGGAAGTTAGGGCCAGAGAGATCATCGTAATAAAGTAATTCTTACCCCAGTTAAGAGAGCTGCAAACACAGCCACCTTTCCTAATCCTTCCCCTGCCCTGGGAGGAGGCCAGCCAGCCAGCAGCAGGCATTTGCCAGTTTGCTGCGAAGAGCTTCCTAACAAGCGAGCCAAAGAAAGTCCTCTTAAAACTCTTTATGGTCCTTTTGCGCTGATGATTCTCAGAAGGGGAAAACAAGTTTTGTAACTGAGAGGGAGCGAAGGAAACCGGCTCTTTCCAGGAATGTCCTACATCATTTCTCCTGCACCCACCTCTGAAGGGCTCGTCCAAAGCTGTGTCACTGGGATATACCACGTTCCTTTCTGCTCATTTCTCTGTTGGCTGCTATGTTGAACCAACTTATTTATGCAATAAAGATCCCAAGAAACGGTCTGTGTAAACTACTGCAAGTTACCACCAAGCAGCACCGAGATCAGCTGAAATGGCCAAAGCTTTCTCAGCCTCTATAGAGTTTTTCGACCTAAGGGGCATTTCAGTTCCTTGTTATGGGAGATGCTTTATACACTGCTTTCCAGTCTGCCATATTGCTCCCTTGTACAACTTCATCGGACACTCAGTCCTCTGTAATTTATATCAGCTTTTTAATTATTATTTAATACATTATATGAATTATTTTCAAGAAGTTTCTTCTTTGGAAAATACCCTCCAGGAGCTCTAACAAGTATTTGTTTTGATGATACATTTGATAAGATAGTCACCAAAAGAAAAAAAATCAGAAATACAGAAACATTCACCAGCACTTGCACAGAGGCAGTTCACCACCTAATATTTTAATGGAACCACTGGATGTTTTCGTTAGCTGGATTTACCACTATGACAGCAACAATAACTCCCAGACAGAATTCAAGACAAGACACAGTAATTAGGTCAAACCTTCGGGACAGAGCTGTCACCACTAAACATAAATGTAAGTTATTCTCTCACTTCCCAAGCTCTGCGAGCCGTGCTATTGCTGTGGGTTGTCTACATGGGATGAAGGAGTGGAAGAAATGAGGGTCATTCTGCTGTTTGCTGTTCTTCACAATTACCCTGCATTTAATTGATCTTGATTAATTATTTAAGGTAAATGGAGCTTTCCTGACCTAATGGCAACATGTAAACTGATTAACTTTACAAAACCAGCAAAATTATCTGCACAGTGAAATTAGCTCTTGTGATGTATTATTTAGGCCAAGTTATCCTGTGTCACTCCCGCCAAACATAAGACAGCAATCATGAAGGTGTGATGTGGGTGCCTTTGGGGTGAGGGCTGGACTCCCCCAGCCCCTTAGCACCAGGGGGAAGGGAGGAGGAGGAAGAGGAGGAACCATCCTGTGCTATGGTAGCACGTGGTGCCTCCTGGGGCTGCATCCATATGGTCTAGGGGTAGGAAGAGGGAGATAAGCAGTTGCAGGGTGGGATGAGGGCTGGAGCACACAGGGAACTCGAGGGAGACAGCAGAGCAGTGAGGAGGAACGAGGCACCTTCGACGGCAGGTTTGAGCCGCCCAGTGGGACCAGGCTGCAGTGTGGCTAGCGGAGCCAGGCACTGCTGCAGTCACAGCCCAGCCCCGAGCAGCAAATGCAAACTGCGCCTTTGTCTGGCTCTGCTTTGCCAGTCCTGTCAAGTCTCTCATCTATGACATCACTAGGGGTTACAGGGCAAAAAAGTTTATTTTGTGCAGATAACGCCTATCTTTGCTAAAAATCAAAACCTAGATAAAGGCTTTCCAAGAGATTCTGCTTAGATTCAGGTCCGAGCTTTGCAAAGGGAGCAGCAGTGCCCTACCCAGGCTAACAGGCAGCGTGATAAAATTGATTTCTAGAGTAATCAGAAGAAAGTGATTTATTTAGATATCTACAGTATTTAGATATCCCCAGTATTCCCCATCTCTTCTGGCCTATCACTAAGGCAGGTAAACAGATAAATAAGAACACACTCATCACCGCTCTGGCTTCAGGGGAGAAGCAGATAAGGCTGATAAGGCAGCAAGTGAAATTCTCCTCCAGGCTCCCATGCAAATACGGACGTGGGCAAAGGCTGCTCAGCTACAGCAGAAATACTGCTGCGGTGGTTTGAAGTAACAGCACCTCCAGACACAAACAGGACAATAACCTCCCATCTCCATCAAAAACTCCTTGTCCAGAGAACTTGTGGTTAAAACAGGCAAGACGGAGCAGCTGGGAGGAAAAAGAGGCACCCAGGGTCCTCCTTGGAGGCACAGGGACAGGTGTGAGACCTAGCGAGAGGTGGGTCTTTATAGAGAAGTCAAGGCCACCAGCCCTGGGGAAGCAGCCTCCCCCCAGGCTGGTTCTGTGTAAGTTCTGTGTAAGCGTGAGGATGCTGTTAGCTTGCAAAATACAGAGGCAAGAGATGCAGGCATCAGAAGCCAGCTCCACCAGTGAGGTTCCCCATCACTGCAAGCTGAAAGGGACAACACCCACCAAAACCACTCCATGCTGCTGCCACCAGCCAGGAGGAAAAGTACAGAAGATGGGAACATCCCCCACCCACAGGATGGACTAACCCTTGCCAACTGTGCACAGAAACCCCAAATCCTTCAGTCAGTGGGAACTTTAACGATCTGGCCATGTCACCAGAGGCTTTGAAACTATCTCCCTCCCTTTTAAACAGGGATTCATAATGTTTCATGAGCCATATTACAAAAAAAAAAAAAAAAAAAAAAAAAAAAAAAAAAAAAAAAAAAAAAAAAAGTGATAGAATCTGTCTGCCAAATTTCTGAGACTTCAGGGTTTACTCCCCACCGGTTTCTTTTACATCCCAACAGTTCCTCCCCTGTATTTATTTCTACTCAGTTTTCTACCTCTGGGACCTGAGCAAGCCATCGAACCTGGATTAAACATGCCACAAAAGAATTCAAGCCTTGACATGGCCAAAATATTGGTTTCCAGTGAAACAAAACAAAAGGCTAGGATTAAGTAACTATTTCAGCAGCTTGTGCAGCCATGTAAATAGATGTTGCCAAGGGAGACTGAAGAGAGATAAGACTCCACCACCTCTCCAGTGCTCACAGAGGAAACTTTCAAATCCAAGCCCCATTTCCCTGCAGCATTCACTGCTCCGGCTTCAGCTGAAGCAGTGGATAAGTCACATTTAAAATAGAAGTGTTTTTAAAAGGGAGAGAAAAATTCAGGCTTCCCAGCTGGGCACCAGGAAGGCATTTCCTCTCAGGGCAGGTTTCATTTCCAAGCTGTAGGACACCTGCACTCTGCTACCCATGAGGAAGGGACCAAGCAGACCTCAGGCCTGACCCAGGCCAGCAGCGAGAACGAGAGCATTCAGTGTTTGTTTTTATTGAAAAATATATATATTTCTTTGGATTATAATCTTCACTGGCAACACCCAGACCTACCAGGCCGCCTCACTCCAACAACTCCAAAGGCAGGAACCAGGCAGAAGGGGCTTGGCAAGATGGGAGAGCAGAGCCCCACGTCCTGCAATGCCAGGGATGTGCCGAGGGGCCAGGGACTGCACTTGGGGAAGTTCAGGCTGAACATCAGGAAAGTTGCTCCTGGAGGGTTGGTGCAATGCACTGAGGCTGCCTGAGTTGCCAAGGATTCTCTGTCCTTGGAAGTTTCCAGTTCTGATCCAAACCAGCCCTGGGAACAGCTCAGAGACCAAACTAGAGCCCTCCCAAGGCCCCTCTCACCCAGCACTTCCATGAACATGAAGGAAATCAGTGCAGAGGAGATGAATAAGACTGACCACAAAAATACAACCAGGAGGTACAGGAAAGAGGCAGCTCTAAAATAAGTGGATTTATACCTGTGTGTTAATTAACACTGAACTCAGTAAAGCCTAACTATACATTTGTTTTAATTAAGAGAAGGGGCCACTTGGCAGCTCGCCCTTCAGCTCATCTATCCCAGAGACACCCACACCAGGCAAAAACACTGAGGAATGCAGCTCCAGCTCACCCGCTGGCGTAACGTGTTTGTTCTCCGATGCGTTGGATTCCTGCTTGCAGCCGGCTGCATCGGCTGTACTTTGGTCCGGGAACATTTCACCTGAATGTACGAACCAGTGCCGCAGGCACCGGGGTAAACACTGTGTTTTCAGAGGGCAACGCACACGCTGCTTTAAGTAAACCAATGCATATATCAACTTTATTTGTATTCAGCCTTTTCAGCAAATTAGCAGGGCAGACTGTGCCAGTTCTGCAGAAATCACAGGATTGTGCTGGCCTGCGGGCCTTTGCTTTCCAAGGAGGGGGCTGGCAGAGCAGTTATGGGGAAGCTGGAACCCCAAAGCATCACAGCAGCCCAGAACACCAGGTTCATGGGCTCCCACTCCAACAGAGGCAACACCAGTTGATTTTTTGTGGTGGCCTGGGTTTGAAGGGGACAGAGGAGAAGGGAAGAGGCAGGGCTGCTGGGTGGCTTGGGCTGTGGTTAGCAGGGGCAGGCAGCCCAGGCTGTAAGCACTGTTTGGTTCTGGGGAAGAAAGAAATCTAACCAGATCCTGCAAGTGTGTATTAGTCTATACACTTAAGACACATTGGGAATTAATTCCTACCCCACCGCATCCTTCCCAGGTATGGGCAGAGGGGTAGTACAGACCTTGGGGAGGGCAGCCCCAGATAAGACCTGACCCAAATACCTGCACACCACTGCCATGGGTGTGTTTGCTTGTGCACAAGAGCATGCAGGATTTGAGGGAGGCTGCAAGTAGATGTCTCCAGCAGAGACCAAAAGCACCCCATGCTCCAGGCCAGTGGTTCAGGGCTCAGATCAGGACAGTGAGATTAAGCACACCAGTGCCTCACTGGCTGGTTCACATCTCCCAGTTACCCTACGCTGCAATGCCCACATGGTGCCTCCTTCTCTGCCCAAACCAGCTCCCTTGTCCTAAGGAAATCAATCCTTGAGAGCCAGGCTGCTCCCTCCTACACAGGATCCCCACTAACACCAGCCATGAGGTGAGCTGGACACGGACCTCATGCTGCACAAAGTCCCTTCACACAAGGCTGGGTGCCCACCCAACAGGGCAGGCTGTCTTGGATAACTTAATCTCAGCGCTGCATGAAGGAAAGCAGGATTGGGATGTTTTGTTTGTTTTAAAAGTACACCTTGTTTCAGAGAGCGTTTCAGGTAACCGCTGCAGGGAAGTTTGACATTAATGATGCAAAAAGTCCCCTGATGAATACACAAGCATGCACCGGTTTAGGAGGAAACATGCTGCCAGGACTTAGGTTGCCCACTGTCAGCTGAACTGCAATCCCAGGCCACAAACACGCTCTTAGCACAGGCTGCATGAGCCTAAACCTCTTTCACAGGAGGCTAAACTACCCCAGCACACATGCTGAGAACCAGCAGGCCAGTTTCTGGGGCTCAGCCGGCATTACCACTCAGCTACAGTGCCTTGCCCACGCGTTGGAGCCCTTCACAGCAATCAATGTTTAACCCCAGTAACCTAAAATGACCCAGCAGAGAAGTGCCTCCCATCTGGATACCTGCCAGAGAGCTTAGAGCAAGCCTGAACAAACGTCACCTCGGATGGCAAGGTGAAGCTGGCAGCATCTGCTCTCATTCCAGCCAGAGATGTCCCCCCACCCAAGCACCCTCCCAAGATAAAGCCTCTGTCCCAACAAGGGCCAATAGCTCCAGTTTATCTCATGTTGTGTGATTGTTGGTGCACTATGGTGCTTATCTGTCAATGTACAGAGAGAGCAGGGCACAATAACCCTTGTCTCTCTGTTTGCCTCTGTCTTAACAGGAAAAAGTAGCCAGAAGTTTCTGAACACTTAAAAAAAAAAAAAAATCAGTATACTCTGAACTGCCACAAATTGTAGCTGCTCAAACAGGTGTGCAGGTCAAAGCACTACCGGAGAGGTGCTGGCTGTGTGTCTGTCAGATTACTGATTCCCATGACAACACGTAACGTCATTACCACCCTCATTTGCCTCCACAGGGCAGCAATTGCAGCGATACTGAAAGATAAGGGGACTCCAGTGCCCATTCAGCGCTGCACCGTGAGGGTTTCGTTCTGGAGGCGACGGCGCTGAACACACTCCTGGGGCTCCCGCAGCAGCCAGACCAAGTCTCGCTCCTGAACGGCGGTCGTGTGCCACCCCGACCAGCAGCACTGGGGAAGCGTTTAGGCAGCTCACGTACAAATTCCATGCGTGCCCATATTTAACAAAAAGCCCTGTCTGTTCCTGCAGACATCTTTTCCAGTGGAGGTGTGAGCTGGTTTCCACAGGAAGCTTTTCCAGGAGAAATACCCACGGGGAAGTTGCTTGGCTGCCCCTTCTGCAAACTGGGGCAGAGAGGGAGCCCTCCCACCCTGCATCACAGGGGACAGGGCCAGAGCCCTCAGGCCAGCACCAGGAGAAGGTGCACAGCCCAGCAAAGGCGGTGGTCACTAGGGCAGAGCACAGAGAGGAGGGCCACAGAGATCTGATAATTTCAGGAGAAAACATCAGCTGAGCAAGCCTTCAGCCCTACAGCTCATCATCTCCATCACTCACACAGAGCCTCCCCACCCCCGGGCAGAGCCAGCCCCCACCACTTGCCTTCATCCAGCCACGCACTGTCCTCCTCCACACGTTGTCCTCTTCCACCAGACCCAGGAAAGGACCTTTCTGCTGCAGCACCTCCAAACATGGCTCCTGCTGCTCCACTCCCTCTTGAAGGCTCCCCACCCTCCAGGTGCCCCTCATCAGCGCTCAGGGGGTGGCCATTAACCCCCTCCTGCCCCCCCCTGCTCCTGCTTGCCCTGCTGCTGGGGAGATCGGGAAGCAATGGGTTATCCTGGCGTAACTGGGATGGAGAGGGGAAGCAGGGAGGAATCTTCCCTTAGAGATTTGGCCGTTGCAGAGAAGAGGGGTAGTCAGGGGGTATGAACAGTCACAGGACATGCTGCCATGTACTCCCAAATTGTGCTCAGATTGTTTCAAACATCCTTATTCTTACCCAGCCTGGCTATGGGTGTCCCCCTACGTGTTCCCCACTCTCCTTTCATCCTTTGCTACAGAAAATCACGATGAGAGATCCCATGCAGCCCAGAGCCGAGCACCTTTCCGCAGGACAGCCCGCAAACAGGCTCCTTCGCTCGCCATCTCGTGGTGGCAGCAGGCAGCCTGCCACCACCCACATCCCCACCACCTATGTCCCCACCACCCACGTCCCCAAATCCCACGTCTCCACATCCCTTCATCAGGGGCCCGGAGCTTGCAGGTGACAGGGCAGGGTCTGGAGCATCTCCGTGCTGGGGACCCGCAGCATCGTATGCTGGTCAGGTCTCCCTTGTTCATCCCAGAGCAAGTGTGACCCAGCCCCAGCAGCGTTGGTGGGTTTACACCTGTATAACCAGGGCACAGATTTGGCCCCGCGCCTGCAGGTCCTCTCTGTGGAGTCGCTCACACTCAGGGCTTAGTCATACCTCAGAAATTTCCCCCGACTTCGACAGGAGATGCACCAGGAGATGAAGACAATGAGGGTGACGACGTGTCAGCCATGCAGCGATTTCATGCTCCCAGTCTTGTAACACATTTTTAAAGTTTGGCGCTTCACACCCCCGGCACACTACGTCTGGGGTGCCCACCTTCAGGGAGGCCAAAATTGCTGTAGGTGTCACGAGTTGGGCACCCTCACAAGTGCCCGCAATGGGAACGGAGGTGCCATGAGCATCCCTCTGTGACGGGGGGACGGCCAGGGCAGCAGGTGGGCAGCCTTGCACTGGCACAGCTCTGCAACCACCCGGCAGCGTGGTTGCTGAGCTCCAAAGGCAAAGCTCCTGCCTCAAACCCTGTCAGCATTTTTCTTCCAGGCTGCCAGGGCAGGACCTGGGGCTGAGCCCCAGCGAGCTCTGCCACCCCGCGCCGTGCCGGGGCTGCAGGGCCAGGCCCTGCACCACTGCTGTGCACACACACAAAGAGCAGGCTTGGCCAAATGGTTCTCATTAAACCTACAAAGGGAAATTCACCGCAGAAAGAGCCAATGCCTGGAAGCTCTTCCAAGCCTGGATACCAAAGCCATGGCTTCTGCAATGTGCCCCCTTGGGCAGGGTCCTCCAGGACCTGCTGTGCAGCCCCAGCCCCTCCTCCAGCATCCCTCACCCTTCCCATCCCTGCAGCACTCCCAGTCCCCACCAGACTTACCCCTTTTTTGTTTCTCCCCTCTAATTTGGGATGAACAGCATAAAAAGAGCAATTTTGCTCCCCACCCCCTTTCCATCCTCCCTCCTCCCCTGTCTGGCAGGTCTGTGTTATTATTAAGACACTTGAGATTATGGTTGTCTGAAAGTCGAAGAATGACAGCAAAGAACCAGATGCTGCACACTGATAAATTACAAGGGCATTATGCAGAGGCAGCTGTACCATATAAAAGCCTAGTTTTTATACCACGCCATGATTTTCCATGTGGCATCGTATGGTTCCGGCATCTGGGCGTCACCGTCAATGTCTCCCGTATATTTTGCTGAGCACTGTCATTATGATAATGAAGAAATTGCAGCAGACGTTAATTGCAGTTCCCGCTGGCTATTGCGAGAACTCGAAGGCATCGGGGCGGGCAGGGCTTCTCTCATCTCACCGTGGGTTTCTTCACTGTGTTGGCAGCGGATGAGAGGGGTCTGGATGCTCTGAGCAGCATCCAAGCCCCACTCTCCCAGTGGCCAGCCCCGTTCAGGACTGGCCGGTGCTGGTCAGCACACAGAGATGAAGTCAGCAGGTCTTTGTTCAGTTCTTATAAATTTGCTTCCCCTGCTTGTTTTTCTCATTAGTCTTAGCAGAGAGCAGCCACGGACTTTGTGCAGGAAGGAGGTCCCCATGTCCCCTCCTCTGTCCCCCCTTCCCATCCTGGCTGGGCAGCGCACAGCGGGGAGGCTCCGTGGTGGAGCAGGGCTGAGTCTCACAGCCCCACGGTTTGTGTCTGGATAGGGCCCCGCAGCAGGTCATTAGTTCAGAGCCTGGAGGGGAGGCTAAGAGGACTTTTAAAAGTTTACTCTCCATCTCTCATGCATTTAGGGATGCCAAGGCCCCGAGCTAGAGCTGCCGCAGCACAGGCTGCCCCCGGGCTGGCAGCGCTGCAGGAAGGGACTCGTGGCGGTGCTGAGCCCAGGCTGCAGCAGTGGGCTTGCGGTGGCACCAGCTCGGTTGCTCGTGGTGAGGAGGCGGGTCCCATGCTTGAAAATGTGTCTGTAAGGTGCACAGGTATCTGGGTATCTACTGGCAGGACAAAACATCTTCATTTTGCTAGTTTTGAGTTTGGAAACATTCGAATTATGGTCCTCTTTGGGCCTAAATATCCAGGCTCACCTCTGTGTTTGTCTTCCCCCCTACCCCTCCATCCCTGGAACTGCAGTTGCATGAGAAGCTACTCATTTCCAGACATTGCTGTAGGATGTATGGAAACAATATGCTCAAAAATTCTCATGACCTTAAAGAGGTTTCAGCAGGGTCCAGGAACATTCACTGCTTCCCTGAGCAATTGCCTTTGTACCCGTGTGAATCCCTTTGCAGGACTGAGCTCGCCTGCCGGTGCTCGCCGAGGGCCAGGACACCTGCTCAACCCAGGCAAGATCTCGGTGTCCTAACCACACCGCAGGTGGCACCAGCTGCACGCTGGAGGGCAGCTGCCAGGAGGCCCAGGAACCGCAGGGATGGGAAGATTTGAGGCTCTGGTTTGTCACCCTGTCACTTGAAGAGCTGTTCTACTGCAGGTGGTCCAGCCCTGGGCATGGGGACACAAGACGCGGTGACAACCCCTCACGCCCTGTGCTGATTCACAGCGATATCTGACAGCCGTCTCTGGGTGATGGTTTTGGTGTCACACTGAGGGAGGTCATGGGGAGGGTGGCACGCAAAGCTGCAGGAATCCACCACGGGTATGTCCTCGCTCAGCAGCAGCGGGGCAAGGATGGGCAGGATTGCTGTCCTGTGAGTCACTCTCCGATAACCAGTCAGACATGAAATCCTCCTGCTGTCTTGCTCTGCCGCCCAGCAGAACGGGGGCTTGGTGGTGATGTGACTCATGCCAGGGAGCGGGGGCTTGGGGTTTATTGCACCAGTATCACGGGCTCTGGTAACCACCCCCCGTTTGCTCTGGTTGACATCAAGGGCAATAAAGCATCGCACCCACCAAAACCAGCTGCAGCAAGGCCGGGGGAGCAGGCAGCCCTCGCATCCCAGAGCCAGTAGGTTGGACCACGACGGATTCATAACCTTCCCTCACAACTCCACCAAAGCTTTTACAAGTTTTCAAAGCCCATAAAAGCAGGTACCTGCACTTCCCCCTGCTTGACCCCATCAGACACACATGCTTCTTTCCAAACAGCGCTGTAAAGTTACAGGTGAGATTGATGCTCTGCCAGGGTGTTGCTGGTCTGACCAGTGGCAGCAAAGCCTGGAAATCCCCGTGAGTATCCCTACCAGCGCCAGTTGAGATGCAGGAGCTGTGGCAGCGGTGTGCGCCTGGTGCTGTGCCTCCTGCCAGGGCTCCAGGGTGGCCCAGGGCTCCTCTGGCACCTCCGGGGTGTCACTGTTAACTGGGAGAGCTGGCCTCTCTGTTGTGCAGCCGAAGAGCTGACTTGAGAAATGAGCTCATTCCCTTCCTCATCACTCTCCATGGCCCGTGGCTTCACAAACCATCCCTAGGCTGCCCTAGCCCTGGAGCAGGAGGATCTTCATGCAGCATCCTCTACCTTGCCTGTGCCCAGGAAGGTCTTTGCTTGAAGGCAACGGCTGGATGCACCGACACAGCATTAAACCTCTCCCTCTCGGAGAGCGGTGCTGGCAGTTGTAACACTAACCTCCTTTTTTCCAATGGGCAGCGGAAAATATGATGAATAAATGTATATGGCTGCAGCTTCAATGGAAAATTACTTTAGTTGCCTGCGCCTGGTCGGCGAGCTGTCCTACGAGGTGGAGTGTGCCAGACTTTAACATAAACAAGGAGGATGTGGAGTGACTCAAGCAGGTTCTAAAAAGGGGTGATTTTTCCCCTGCAAGGGGATGTTTTAGCTGCCTGTGAGCCAGAGCACGTGGCTGGGTGTGTGGGCAGATGGAGGTGGCAGGGAGGTGAGTCGGGGGGCCGGTATCAACACCTGCACTGCACAGCCGCTGCCTGCGGCACGGGAATTACCACCTCTGCCAGGGACGGGATGCCAGGTTCCTGATGGAGACAGTCCTGGGGTGCAGTTTTCAGCAGGGCAGCGTTCCAGTCAGAGGTAGCCTGGAGAGCTGATTCAGGGAGCACGAAATTAAAAGGGATCCAAGAGGTGCAGTGAGGCTGTCAGGAAAAGGGCACAGGACTATCATGTGCTACTGACACCGCCATAAAACGAGAGGAAGGAAATGTCTTGGAGCTCAAGCAAGCAGGGCCCTTTGTTCACTGGGTTCAAAAGCATTTAGTATTTCACTGAAACAAAAAAAATAAAATCTTTTCTTAAGATCAAACAGCATTCATGCTGGCTGTTGTCAAACCTCCAGCTACCAGGAAAGAAGAAAAGAAACGAGATGACCACCAGGCATTAAACCCATGGAGAGTCAGAGCAGGACAGGCGGGGACCCCGCTGCAGAGCAGGACGCTGACCCAGCGCTGGTGGGGAATTAGCTCACTGCTCAGGTATGGCTCAGCCGCAAACCTTCCCGGCTGCCACGGGCCGGGAGCCACAATTAGCAGCGATGCTCCAGCAGCTGCCTCAGGCACGTCTCCTCAGGGTGGGACGAGGCACTCGGTAATGCAGGGTCTGACCACCCAGCCCTGCCTCTGCCGCGGCACACGGAGCCTTTGGAGGTGCCACGAGGTGGTCCTCAGTGGCTAAGCACAGCTCCTGCCTCTGTCCAGGCTGGATACGTCCCATCCCAGGGAGAATCCCCACTGAACTTTCTCTGAAATTTGCTTTCTTCCTCTGCTTTAGGTCACAACCAGCTCTCACCAGCAACTCACCATTCAGCCACACTGGCAGTTTTAGAAATGAGCAACACTATGTATGGACGCTTGTCTTTAAAATCTCCCCCACTCACATTAAAATAAAAAAAAAAAAACTCAAAACACAGCTCTCCACTCAGATTTCCCTTTCACCAGTGAGGAACCCTCACCAAGGGGCAGCATCCCACACTTTGAGCCCCCAGAGCAGCGGCTGGCGGGGGGGGTCACCCTTCACCTGTGGTCCCAGCACTGCCTGCCTGCCTCTGCACGATTGGGGAGCCCATAGCCGCCCCATGGCACGGCCTCTCACGTTAGCCGTGGGCACACAGAGAGGTGCCATGGGCAGTCCCCTGCGGGTTGGCACGGCTGGGTGTGGGGAGCCTGAGCTGATTCAGGCGGGCAGCCCCGCAATGCCAGGAGCCAGCCCCATTGCCCATCGCACGGGCCCCTGACAGACACCTCGCCGTGAAAGCGTCGGCACGGGCCCTTTCCCATTCCTGGCAGATGTCTTCAGCAGAAAGAAAAGGCCTGGGGGACACAGGGGAGATTTTCCTGCAGGGAAAAAAAAAAAAAAAGAAAAAGAAAAAAAAGGAGAAAGAAGAAAGAGGGAGGCTGCCCATCTCAGCTCATCGCTGCCTGGCACCTGTGTCCCAGGGCAGGCGTCCAAGCGCGCCGAGAGCAGGCGCGGTGCCATCACAGCAGATGGGCACGAAGGCAGGCAGCCCTGGGCCCGCGATCCTGCCGCAGCTCAGGGAGGGGGGCGGCTGTTTAGGGCAAATTTCCCAGCTGAGAATGTCAAAACAGCTGCCAGTCTGGAGTTTATACACCTATAATTAAGGGGGTATGTGATTTCTAATCCAGCTCAAACGGAGCTGGATTAATTGGCAAACCTAAAAATAGCATCCGTGACCATGTAAGGCAAGCTTTTGTGCGTGGTTTAAATTAGGAAAGTGGGCTCTGCCTGTTTGGAGGGAGCTGGGAGAGACAGCAGCATCCTTCTGCCTCTAGACAGCCTGCGAGGGCCTGATCCTGCTGAGGGTCAGGAGCAGCCCGCAGCGCACAGCACTACCCAAAAGTAATAACCTGGAGCCAGCAGAAGGAGCTGGGGCAGGGAGGCAGCACCCTCACCCTCGGAGACGTGTCCCAGGGGAGCCGGAGAGCGTTGCCCTCAGAGGTCACCCCTTGGCAGCCTCAGCTGGGACAGCTCTGCTCCTCCTCCGCGCACACCAGAGACTCCGCTGCTCACCCTTTTACCGTCATGTCGTTTATAAGAGTCCACAGCAAGTTTGCCTGCTCTACTTGCCATGCCGAGCAGCTTTACGTGGTGGAAAGGGACTTTCTGAATTACTAAAGCCCCCCAAAAGACCCCTCCACTTCCCCACACCACTCCCAGCTTCGCACCGACGCAGCCAACGGCAGAAGACTCCCCATTGACTTGTGCTCTGCGATCCGCTCCCTTTCTCGAACGCTCATCTCCCTGAAGCCAGACTGCAAGGTTAAATTGCTTTTAATTTTTGTTTAATTATCTGCAGTGGCACAAATAACTAACAGCATCGATTTGAACCTGGCACACAAAGGCAGGTTCCAAATGGCAAAGCATATTATGAGATCGAATTATTAAACGTAGCTAATGAGCAAAATAATGATGTGGTGCCAAGCTGTAAAAGGTTAGACTTTAAAGTTGTCACAGTTCATGAGCAAGAAAGAATTAATCGCATTCTTAATCAAATATTTATATGATAATGTGTTTTAATCAAAATAATAGCAATTAATTTGGAAAGGAATATATTGTACACTTCCTTTTCTTGCTCTACAGAGGGTTTTTTGCGGTGGGGTTTCAGAGCACATATTTCCTTACTCAATAATGAATTCCTCCCACTTGTAAGGTATTCCAGCTGTCCGTGCCTGGGGACATGCTGGTGGGGAAATAAACCACAGGAGCAATTCAGGACCAGTGGGTGCCCTTCACCCTGACTGGAGCCTCGTGCCCTCCCGGTGCTGGGCCCTGCTCTGTCCCACCATGGGGCCGAGCAAAGCATGGGGCAGCGGGACCCACGCTGGCACCCGCCGGTGAGCCAAGGCCCTTGGCTGTGCCTTTGAAGCACTTACAATTCACGAATGATTTAGCTGCTACCTCTTTCCTTCTGAATCCTGCCAAATCTCATAACTCTCCTTGGCAGCTGATACCATCGCAATGATTTCCAGCTGTGCAAGAAGCAGCTTAAAACGGCTGCTGCGCTGGAGCACGGATCCTCTCCTTCCCCTCCTCCTTTCCTGGGCAGGGAGGCCAGGGGACGCAGGGCCAACGCTCACCCGCTCCCACCCCTCCTGCCCCGCTTGGCAGAGCTCAGGCCTGCAGCTGGATGCTGAGCACTGAGATGCAGCGAGTTTTGCTCCGGGCTTTTAATCCAGTGTGTTAAAAATAAAAAAAACGGGCAGTTTTAAGAAGCAACAGCCCCCACCAACACCCAACCCAAGGTTCAACTCGAAGTGTGTTCAAAGAGCAGAGGTGGCTGTCGTGTCCATGCCTGCTGAGATACCACGTGTGAATGCCATGGAGGAAGGGCCATGGAGGCTGAAGAGCTTGGACATGTGTAAACCTGCCAGGATGAAGAAAAAAAAATATCTAAATCTTTGCTAAAAAACTAAAAATAAAAGTTGTTTGGTATGTTAAAAAGCTTGGAGGACTATTTCTAGCAAGAGCTGCAACATGCAAAACAGCATGAGAAAACATCACCTCTTAAGGAGAGCATCAAAGTCCTTCCCGTGCAATTAGCTGAGGGAAGCATCCAAACAATTCCAGCATTTCTTTTCAAATGGAGCCTCCAAACCACCAGCATTCACTGAATGTGGGGAAAGATCTTCAAAACACCATGCCATGCAAAACAGGGTCTGCTGAAAGGGAGCATCACTCACCCAACATTCCTGAGGAGGACATTCCATTACTCTGTGCGTAGCCCTGACAAAGCTTTTGAAAAGGAGAAACGAGGGCTGTCAGGGCTGCAGTAACCTCCCAGCTGGCTCATGGAAACCAGCCATGAACCGCCCGCACAGCTTCGCTGGTCCTACAGTGCCCATAGGCAGGGGCACACGGAGCAGCCGGTGCAGGAGGCACTGCTGGAAGCAAGCATGGGGGACTTGCAAGGCAACCACGGCACCATCCGGTAGCCGGCCTTTGCAATAACAGGTCAGTCTCGGAGCCACACGGCTGCTGGGAATTCAATCAAAATCAGCGTGACAGCGTCGAAACGCTGGCCCTGCCTCTGGTCCCTTGGCACACACCTCCACGTATGCACAGCCCGGTATTTTCTCTCCTCCTCCATTTAGCCTCTTGTGCTGAGTGGATGTATGTGCACTTTTCCCTGCCTGACTTTTTAACACTTCATCAGAAAGCTGGAAATTTTTTTTTTTTTTTTTAAGTGCAAAGTTTGCCGTTTCTCTTGGAGTCAAGATGAAAGCTTTCAGTGCACCACCTTTGATTGGAATCACTTCTGTTGCCTTCAGTTTGGCCAGATGTTTCCTAATTACTTATCTGTCAAATCTTTTTTTTTTTTTTTTTTTTTTTTTTAAATGCACAGACATTTCCTCTAAGTGAGAAATAGTGTAAGGTTCTTGTTTAGTGTCTTTGCCTGAGTGAAATAAGCCAGGCTAAGCTTCATCATCAAGGCTGGATTTTATGCTTGAACATGCAACTTAACATCAAAAGCTTGATCTTTTTTATTATTCAGCCCAGCCTTTTTAGACCAACTTCAGCAGGAGCCAAATGGCACATTATAACTTGGGATTTAAAACTTTTCTTTTTAAAGCTGGATCTGAGTCATGCAGCTTTCTCCTGAGCCTGAGCTGGTTTCATGTAATAACTCAGGGCCAGAATCTGCCACCACCACTCACATCAGTGAGGGCTTCCTGACATGAACAGACTTTCTGAACTAGTGCTGCCTGGGGAGGGCAACGGCTACAGAATCAGGCTTGATCCTTCTCCCATCAAAAAAAATATTCCTGTTGATCTGAGTCAGTCACCGCATCCTGCGAGGATGTCCTGCCTGTGACTCATGCAGCAATTACTTTGGAAGGAGAAAGGCAAAGGAGGAAACCGTGAAGACTTTAATTCCCCAAACTGAGCACCACTGGCGGTGCAGGCCCGGCTGGCAGGGAGCAGCGATCTGATCTAACGAGGCAGATGTCGTTACGTGTCGGTCATTTGTGGCATTTGGCATCGATTTGCAATTTGGCTGCTGTCAGATCTTTACTTCAGGTAAGCATCCCAAGGAGTCCAATGTTACTGCAAAAGGAAGGGGAAACCAGCAGAACTGAGTCCTGAACAGTTCTGCAGATGCTTCAAAGGTTTTGTTCTCTTCCCCCTCCATTCAGAGAAAAACAAAAATCCAGTATCTGTCAAAGAGTCTGTGGATAATATACCAGTACACTAGAAGGAGACCAAATTAACCAAGAATAAATCCATATAACAATTTTTCAATAGCTTTAGCTGTCTTCAAAGCCAAGTAGCATTCTTTAATGAAAGCTGGATCAGGCCAGTAAAGCTTTAAGCGTTTAAAGTTATTTGATAGCTCGTTATTTTTCTTCAAAAAGAGACAAAGTAAACCTCTGCCTGTAGCCTTCATCACTCCACCAGAAATGCTTTGTCAGTGTATTTGTGACAAATTAATTATAGTGATAGAAAATCTCAGTAGAAATGAATATTCAAAAAAATTTTTTTTAGACTGGTGACTTCAGGGAATGCACTTCTATTTCTAAAGCTGTGTGTTTTCCTCATTAGCTCTCTCCCTCCCCTAATTCTTTTCTGACTTTCAGAAGTGATTAGAAATGGTTTTATTTTCAGCTCGCCTGGGGAATGGCATTAGCAGTGGAACAAACCAACGACAGTAAAGCCTTGCTGGCAACAGGAAATGGCCCATCGGCAAACTTTCCAGAGAAAATATCCTGAAATTACAGTTTCACCCTTGACTACCTGATGCTAGTGTGCAGGAAATGCTTGCATGGGGTTATCTCACAAAGCTTTAACACTGAAGGATCTTGTCCTGGCAGCTCCAGGGATACACAGGAGCACAGCTCAGCAGCTCCATCATTTAACGAGACCTGATCCTGCAAACAGAAGGAGCAGAGCTGGGGTGGACCACAGGCAGCTCTGACTTACGGAAAGAGATATGTGGCTCTTGCTCACTGCAAAGGCTCCCACGAAGCAGAGGACTCCAGTGTGTCTCTTGCTCTAGTCATCATCTGTAAATTGCAGATCTCTCTTATCTTGGGCAAAAGTCATTTCAAGGAGCACAATTCCCATTTGTGTATCTCATGGAGGCTTACAAGAGCAGGTGGTCACCACTCCCTGCCACCTCCAACATCTCCAAGTCATCCTCCCCACCTTCATCCTGTGGTCATGCTGTTCCTGTCCCAGTGCTTACACAGCTTAGTTGAAATATTGGCCTGCAGACTCTTCTCAACAGGTTGCTTTAGGCTGACAACAAGAATAAACACCAATAAAGCTCCTCCCAAGTTGTGACTGCATGACCCAGCTCGGGAAGCTCCTATGACCGATGGCCCCACCCAGAGCCACATGGATTCCTGACTCTGCTGCAGGAACCAGGCAGAAATCCTCCTCCCCATCCTCACCTTCCCCTGACAACTCCATTACCAAGCTGCCTCATTAGCTTCCTATACTTAATTAACAAGTTGAATTAATAAGTAGCCTGGGCTTCGTAATTAATAAATCCTTGGTTAATAAGGACATCAGGAACTAGTTCCTAAGGGAATAATTTCAAGAAATTAAGGTGATGTAAAGACCTGAGAAGGCATTAAATGTCTGCATGGAGCTGGTGCATCTCACCCCATCCTGAGAGCAGGTGTCCCTCCCCTGATTCCAGCTGTGGGGTGCCACCTCACCTTCAAAGCTCCTGCCTGCCTCCTCTGGCCACAAATCCGAGTTGGAAGTGTCCAGAATACTCATTTGGTTCTCACTTCCAGTGATGATGCTCTTCAGAGCCACTGCTCCATGGCTCCTCCCAGGGAGGTCCCTGTCCCTGCTGGAAAGGAGCAGCTGGGGCTGGTGTGTCACCCCTGGCTCTGCAGCAATGCAAAAGGGTGATGTTACTTGAAATGAGTAATAAAAGAGGTAGGAATATGTACAAAATACAATCTAAAAACATCCTTCCCATGCCCTGCAATGCTGTATTATTTTCCAGAGAAGGACTGTGAATGCATTTTAGTAGCTGAAGTTTAAACCTGCTCTGGGCCAATCAACCAAAATTTGCTGGGGCCGGGCAAGAGTCCCCACAGAATCCCGCCCATGGTCCTTCAGCACAAGGCAGGTGCAAGGGGTGCTGAGGGTCCTGGTTGCAGGAGGAAACACTGTTCCCTTGGGCTCAGCCAGTGCTCAACTCAACCATACCCAACTCAATATGTTGACCGCAGTTTGACAACATTTGGCATTTTTCAGTAGGAAAGTGTGAAGAATTATGTTGATGTTTGCTTCTAATTTTGATACAGAAACATCTTGTTTCCATATTAATATTGATCTCAAGGTGTACCTACATATATATACATACACAGCATTGAAGACTACTCATATTATCATATAACCTTTCAGATTTAGCTAAATAAAAACAGTTGATTTTTCCTGATGGTATTGGTTTGAAATTTCCCATCCACAAACCATTTTGAAATCCCAAACAAAAAAAAAAAAAAAAAAAAAAAAAAAAAAAAAAAAAGTAGTCACTTGTCCTGAATTTGCAGAACATATATACAGATTTTTGGACTCATGGCTGTTTGCACAATAGCATAACTTAACCTGCAGATGGCCAGCGTTTTAACAGGTTAACCTTTTATTATCATTATTTTAAATAGTTTACATGATAAAAATACGACCATTGGTAGCAGTGGAACAAGATACCTCACTTTTGTATCACTGACCTGCAGACACCAGCAACCAAAGTTTTCGGCTACTTCCAGATTCAGATCTAACACTTGGTCCCAGGCAGTGGAGCAGTTTTACTTTCTTTACAATACTCAGTTAAAACCTCTTCCCAGTACCTTTTTTTCCTCAAAACTGACAGGATCAGCTTTTGGTTTGCATTAAGTGAATCACTTCTCTTTTTGTTCCACTGCGACAGCATATCTGCAGCTCTATTACTTTTTCAGCTTCTATATCAAAAAGAGAATATGAAATACAGCTCTTCATCAGTCTCCTTACTGAAGATCAGATTTAAATTGCATAATAAACAGTGACTCTGCATGACAATGGGGCCTTCATGCATGATACTGCTAAACGGAAACTAAAAAAAAAAAAAACCAAAAAAAAAACCAAAAAAAAAAAAAAAAAAAAAAAAAACAAAAAAAAGTCAGAGTTATTTCCCACACAACAGATGCGTTGCAACAATCTCTAGGAAAATGAATTTTTAGTTTATTGCTGCTTATGGTGACTTCTGTTAGTGGCTGGTTTCAAGTAAGATATTGAGTGTAGCAACAAAACACCTTTGCAGAGAGATAATTACCATTATTTTCAATTATAATGTTGTCATTTCCAATCCAAGTATTTCAAGACTGAGAAATACAAACTTTACTGTTATTGCCACATTGATAAATTATGTTGCTGGTTTATTCTGAGAACAATTCACGGTGCTCTATTTTGTTCCAAAATTTGTTGGACAACCTGAAATAAAACACAGCATAAATTTGTTACTAAATATGGCAGCAAGGAGGGGGTTGAGGGGAAGGTGTTTATTGACAAGGCACTCTAGACACAGAATCTATAGGTAAAATGGAACTGGAAATTCAGCTTCCTAGTAGGAAAATGCGAGATGGCATTGCACTACTTCATATGGTGGAAATCCACGTTTGCCACACCTCTTATTCAGCACTTTTTGGTACCTGGTGTATCTCTGATGTCTCAGAGTGTCATTTCACCAAGTGTCAGTGGGAAGGCACTGAAAGCAAATGCAACTTATTGGAGACAGAAGGAAGTTCTAGTTAATTTTGGATATTTTTTTTTCTGACACAAATCAGTACTTTCATAAGATCTCATCTCTATATAGAGCCAAAATGCATGGTGTCTCAAACTGAGTCCTTTTTTATAAAGGGTCAAAAGTAGGAGGAGCTGAGGGTTTTTCCATGACTTGTTGAGTTAGCAGTATGCTGATAGTCTTGAAACAAAGGCTTGCTCCCAAATGCTTCCCATGGTCAATATTCAGTAACAACTTGGAAAGGTTTTCAAATTATTTACCAGTTGTTGTGTCTGTCACCTGTCATGGAAGTTCCCATTGTCTTCTGCACAACTCCACTTGCTTTACCTGCTTTTCATTGCGTAGCACGTATAACACTGTGGCTTCTGGCTTTGCGATGCAAAGAGCAGTAGCAATCTGGATGGCCTTCAGGACAGTTTTGACTATTCTACGTTGGTCCAAAATCCAGCAGCAAGGCTAAAAACAAGCAAAAAGCTACCTAACTGTCAAGGCAACTTAACTTTTGTGTAGCGATTATTGCAGCCAGAGATTCCCCTGTTTCCTAGCCACTCTCTTCCTGAATTTTGCCTTTGTGTAGTCATAACAATAATTTTAGATTTGGGAAGAGGGCTGTAGTCAGAAAAGGCACCAAGTAGAGAGCACACACCACTCCCATCCCTCTGAGCAGCTGGGAATTGCAAACATAACTACAAATTCCTGTCCCGTGAAAACTGTTACTCATCCAAAACAAATCCACATGTCACCATTGCCAAGGGCTCTAGCTCCTATTTTGGACCACAATGGACCACACTGATTCATGTGCCTCAGAGATGCCTTGCCAAGAGACTGGGCTTGCTGTGGGTGACTGGCTCCAGCATTGCGAGAACGCAAGCCGACTTAATTTCAAAGAGCAAGTGTGTTCAGGAGAGAAACCCTGAGCTTCCTGGCTGGTGCTGCCCCATGAGAAGGCATAGAGTTGCAGCTCCATTTCTCATCAGTGACTTCCTCCCACAGGTCAGCACCATCACAGCTAACAAGTCAGCGCCACCATGATAAACAAACTAGGAAAGGAGCAGATCTGTCAGGTCTTCCTGCAAAAACATCTCTTCTAGAACATTATATCCTCTGTGGTCACACTATCTTTTGCAAGCTATATCAGCTTCGAAGCTGGGGACACAGAAGATCCTATCCTGTTTCTCATAGCTGAGCTCTGTTCCCCGTGGCAGGGGATGGATCTGTTTGGAGCTGCCAGCTCTTCTCCAGCAGCTGGATTTCATGTGATCAACAACTGGGAACTTCTGCTAGTGAATCCCTGGATCAACACATCATGTCCTGTGAGGCTGGAGCCCCCGATCCCATGACTCCCTCCTCTGGGCCAGACACAGCATGTTTCACCCAAACTTAACCTCCCATCGGCACAGCAGGGCATCCAATAAAGCCTGCGGATTGATTTTTAATGTTCTTGTTCTTCCTAGGTCTCTCTTGAGACTTTTGTTTTCCCTTCCTATTTTTTCATGAAATCTAGGCCAGCAAGAAGGAAGAGAGCGCTTAGTGCATCTGTTCACCACCACCATTGACAAACAGCACAGAAAAGCTTTGCCAACCTGAAAGGTATTGCCATATCTAACCAAAACTCACTTGATTTCCCCTGGAAAGCAAAAGCTGTGAAAGGCCATTACTAGCAGGTTGCCCTTGCATGTGAAGTAATTGAATCAGGAAATGGGAAATGTGAGGCAGGAGAGCTTAGCTGTCATTTTACAAAAACAATTAAATGCATGAAATGTATCTTAATGACATAATTAAGGCAAAATTCCAATCTGCCATTAGTAGTGGCATTAATTATTGCAAGCACATTACATTCCGTATCACTGGAATGATTAAATCCTTTGTTACACAGCTTTATTAACAACAACAACAACAAAATCAAAATAAAACAAATTATCTGCTGCTCCTCAAGAGAAGCTCTAAGGCAGAATGACTTTTGAATAAACCTTGATTACCTTCATCTGTTCAGGCTGATAGTGAGAGAGGTCAGAGCACAGGGAAACTGCTGTAAAATACTACCTGAGTGCTGGGACCCACTGTGGGCTGTGACAGAGGGCGCGCAGCAAGAAAGTTCTGTGGAGCAGAGTTGGCTGGTACCATCACGGACCTTGTAAGCTGTCGCCATGAACTGGGAAGAGGTGTATCCATCCCACATACAACCCAGGACACTGGGTAACTGTCAGCACAACGTGCAGATGGGTTTGTGAGCCCTCCCCACCTGCAGCAACCAAATCACTGGTGCACTTGCCCTGAGCTGCCCCAGACTGTGGTCTCGCTTTCCTCCATGCTCCTGGACTTCATCACTTCAAAGGCCCAGACCTCAGCGCTCAGACAGTGGCTGGGAAGCTGCTCTGTGTAATCCCCAGCCTTCAAAGGAGCCAAAAACTGCATTGATGTAGTCACTCCTGGTGCAAGCCAAGTCTTGTAATCTCATGGACGCTAAGAAATCTCACATGGGTCTCTAAAGATAGAGCTTGGCCCTCAAGCAGCCACTAAATACAACCCTGTCATCCACTTCTCCATCCCATCTAAGTATGCTTTCAGCTCCTAACCTCTGTATTTCACAGCACTTTTCACAAATAGCCCCAAACATGTTGTAACCTTTTCCAGCACACAAGAAATTAAACCCAGCTCATGTCAACAACTGACTTCTCTGCATGCAAACACCGCTTCCCCAATTGCAGTGGCCAGGTGCCATTCTGGTGGGATCTTTTTGGCCAACAAGCCCTTTTGGAAGGGCCAGGCTGCTGCTCCCCCTCCCACAGGGACACATCAGAGCCCATTTGCTCCTTTTGACTCTGCTCCCTCCCCAGCTGGGCTTTCCTGCCTTTGCCTCAGCATCTACAGACTACAAAATACAGCATAGCTGTAGGATTTTGACCATTTCCTACACTTCCCAGAGGAAACCCCTCTCTGCTGGCAGGAGAGTTTCATGCACTGCTGGGCTAAGGCACCCAAAACAGCAAAGGTGGCAAAGGATGCTCCTGGGTGGGACACTGACCCTGCAGCTCTTGCTCAACACGCTGATTTACACACCAGCTACGCACAGGACTTGCTTTTACCCTCCTAAAGCAGCTGAAATCTGTTGTCACCTTCAAGATCCAATCTGCAGCAGGGCAAGATCTCACCTGCCTTATATGAGAGGTGATGAATCACAACTTTTCGGGTTTACAATTTATTTTATACTTATTTTTAGACTCTGCTCCCACTCACTCAGACTGTCAGTTCTCCACGTTAGGTTTCCAGTTTCAATGCAGTTGGTTTGGCATGGTGGAGACAAAAGCTTTGTAACAGAATGTCTTCACTGCAGAGAAGCCATTGATCAGCTCCTAAAAGGCCCCTGGATATTGCTCAAAATAGTTTTACATATTGGGACAAATGGTGGATTTACTGATCTCAGAGGTGTGAAGGCATCAAATACACCCTTCTAACCAAGGGAGGAGGCCATCAATAGCATTCGCCCTATGGGTACACTTATTCAGGATGATAAGCAAACTCATTAGACATGGAAGCCTGTTTATAGTGATTTTCAATACTTAATCAGCTCAAGAAACAGAAATTAAGAAAATTAATCCCCTCCAGACAGCCATGCAACTCCTAGGTGATAACTGCCAGAGGATAAGCAAACACATCAGCTGAGTGATTATGTGGGTACCTACTGAAAGAGGGGGATTTTCAGGTGTGTGTGGTTGATTTTCTACATGTACATCTCACATTATTCAGGGGGGGAAAAAAAAGAAAAAAATTAGCAAGAGTCATTTGTTTCCAAATGCATTGGTTGGAGAGAAACATTAGTTCAGAAACATTAATTTCTGGACAAATGTTTACAATTAAAATGCAATTTTGATTCCACTCAAGCCCTGTACTGTTGCTCTATATCTCAGCCAGATCTGGAGAAGAAATGAGAGATCAGGGGTAGAAACAGTGGGAAGTGCTGCCCATTGGTTTGCCTTGAGGATGTTGAGATGCATCAAAGGACAGGGCTGGGAAGCTGGGCTGTTTCTGCAGTTGCACCTTGTTCCCCAAGAACTAACAAGAACAAAGTGAGAAGCTCATGCAGCTCTTAAGTGCTCGGGCTGGGAAGATAAAGCAATGACAAGCTTCCATTCCAAAATGCAGGAGCACTTGATCTTAGCTACCTGCACATCACCAGCTCACACAGATCTGAGGCTCCTGATAGAAACAGGGATTAAGAAATGTTTTCATTATTCTTGGATTCAGAAGACCAAAACAAGGGAGCAATGGGCACAGTCTCCTGGGGGCATCAGAAACCCCCCACACAGGAGCAGCGCATGCAAACGTGGCAACGCTTTTACCCACACATGGCATTGAAAGCCAAAGCAGGAAAGCTAAACCAATGCCTTTTCCTATAAACCAAAACTTTAAGAGAAAAGGCAAAGCCCATTTTCCAAGCTCTCATTCAGTTCCAGCAATTACTCACAGCTGGCTACTCATGACTCAGTCCAAGAACACCTCGATGCAGGGCAGAAACCTCACCGAGGAGTTAGGCATCTTCTGACAAATCAGAAGAGCTGAGTAAACCCGAACAAGTTTTTAAGAGTTCCTCTACTTCCTTAAAGCTTTTCTTCATACTGTGGTTTTTTTTTTTTTAATACCACAAAAAGTATTAATTATATTCCTTTATACTGTCCCTTTGTTCTCAGGCAGAGCTACCCAAACATCACGCACCCTGAAACGGAAGGGTTTCCTTTGAAGCATCGCCAGGCTATAGGCAACGGCGACCACATTCTTCCGCGTACATAAAGAGCAAGTGTGCCGAGTGTGCCTCGCCTTCCTAAAGAGCCGTTGCACATAAAGCACCTGCCTGCATCGCCTTCCGGAAGGGTTTTCTGCAATAAGAGTTGCTCTTCCGCTACAGGCTACTCATCGGATCCAAATTCTCAGCAGCAGGGTGCAAATGCATTCAGGTACTGTGCAAATTTACAGAAGTTGTTGATATAAATAGTTTATTTGGGCATTTACAGGAAAATCTGGCCTGAAGTGGGTAAGGAGAGTTCCAGTTTCATGCCACTCTTACATTACTGTAAGTCTAGTCATATTTAGTATTTTTTCCTTCAAGTGCAGGAATTATGCACCCAGCTGACCTTGCACTGGCGCAGGAGGAAGGAAGCTTTCCAGACCTCCTGTTTGCAAAGCAATAAAACATAACAGGGCTCAGAGATCAGAAGGAAAATAAACAGATCCTCTCACTCACACCCCCCCCTTTTTTTTTCCCCTCCCCAGCTTATATTTAGCTCCAGCTCCTCCATGCCAATGAGAGAACTGCTGGGGGAGCAGGGAGGCAGGGCACCAGGGCCAGGTGGGGAACCTCAAGCTTTCCTCCTCGGAACAGAAAATCCACAGAGCTGCTCAGCAGAGCAAAGGGAAACCACAGCTCTCAACAAGAGGAAAACAAAGATGAGAACAAGAAAACAGCGGGGCCCATCAGGGTTGTGCATCATTTGTTTTTTAACCTCATTCTGCTCATCTGAACACTGCAGAGCCTTGGTTTGAGATTTAAGAAGTCTGTGTGCACCATGATGGACAAGTACATTAATAGATTGTCTGGAGTGAACACATGCTTACAGCTCATCATCTTCCCCAAGAAAGCCACTGGTGTGCACTCACCTGAGGTAAAACCCAACCCAGCTCCCTCCTCACCCTCACACCAGCCTGCTGACCACCCAGACCTACATGGACTCTCCTTAAAATACCACAAAGCACCCCAAAGGGGTTGGTCTTGCATTACTGCATGCTTGTGGGGCTATTTTAAAGCTCCTAAATTGTTTTGGATGCCTAATTTTTGCCTATCTTAATGGGCCCCAAGTACTAAAACACCGTGAACACCTCTTGCAGTAAGGTAGCTGACTGCATTTGGTACTGAAGACATTAACTCAACGCTACAATACCAAAGCAGGAGCTGTGGCCAGAGCCCATCCTCAGTTGGTAACACAAAAGGGACACGGCATGGCAAACTGAGAACGCCCAGCCGTGACACTACAGTGGCTGCCAGGGAGTTCAAGCCACCACACATCCCATTGACAAGCAACTCAGCAGAGCTGCTGTGGCCCTCAGAAAAGCACAGCCATTCCCCTCCCTGGGTGAGGTATATCCATCTTAAAAGTCTTTTGAAGTAGCTTCTGTGGTATTGGGAAGCAAGATATGCCAAGTTTTCAATGCAGCAAAAGGCACCTTTTTCTCTCCGTTTATGCCTTGACAATAGCAAGGCCACAGCAGATCGGAGAAGGTGGGAGCCTGGTGCAAAGCCACCTGCCTCGGTGCAGCGCGTTGCGTGGTGAGCAATGTGGCGGGGGCGCTTTGTGCTGAAGCCTCCTGTCTCTTTTTTTAAACCAGGCTGCTTATTAGCAATGCACATCAACACCAAAGCAATAGCTTTGTACTTCAGTTACGCTCTTAATCAAACACAGCTTCACAGAGGCACACGGCTCTAATTGCTCAATGTCCAGGTTCCCTGCCTCTGCAGGAGATAAATACTCCGAGGAGCTGCATCTTGACTGGCATCCAGCACTCACCACTGGCCGCTGTGATTGTGATTTATTGCTGGTGCTAACAATCAATCTCAAGGCAAGTGCATGCATTTGAACCAAGAGTCAGGACTGCACGAGGGGGAGAACGAACACCCACCAGGTGCTGACAACTAATGAATCCTGACCAGCAGTCAACACTCTCCCAGATTCCTGCATTGCAAAATGCACTCCAAAAGCACAGCGGGGAAGACTTCATGTCACCTCTCCTCTGCCTAGTCCATAACCATCAGTTTGGTCAGTCAGAGCTCTAAATCTCATTTTTGCACCCTTTAATCTTACCTGACAGCAGGGTCTCCACATGCAGAGCCAGGGAGCAGTGCATCCACCAGCCCAACCCAGAGGCCAGCACCCCCCAGCAGATGAGGGATGCTCTCCAGCAAGCCCACTCACACAGGGAGGAAAGTGCCCCTGTGGCTCCTGCAGCACATTGCTCCAGGACATCCTGAAGCCCAGTTTTGGGTATCCAAAAAAACCCAACCATAAAACTCAATCTCACCTCAAAAATAACAAGCACTGAGCTTGAGCACTAAGTATTGAACCAAAACCCAGTCCCACCTCATGCAGCTGCGAAGAGCAGTCAGAAAACATCCTCTTCCAAACCTCCTGTAGCTCCTACTCAGGAAAAGCACAGAGAAAATGCCCAGCTAGCCACCCCCCTCCCCAGAGCTGCTTAAATTTGCCTCCTGGGCCATGGCAGGATTGTGCCCACCTGGGTCACAGCCCCCAGCTGCCCTGCCTGCTCAGCAAGGAAAACCCCTGAGTCTTCCTGCACTGGGTTCAGAGGAGAGGGCGAGCTGTCTGCAGGGCTCCTGAGAAGGGGAAAGGGGGAGAGGGAAGCAGTTTTGACCCCATCAGACCTTAAATGAAGTGGAACTAGAGGAGTGCTTTTCTAGCCCTGTCATGTCTAGAGCATAAGGCAGAACTTAATTCCTCTTTTCTCCTGTCCAGTCTTTTGCTTTTGCTACTAACGCTGTTGCACAGTCCTGTTTTATGTCAAAGCAGTGGGAATTTCTAGACTCTTTTTTTAAAGGAAAAAAAAAAAGGGGTAGCAGCAAGTGTTTGGAGTAAATTCCCATTACAGTCAGGACAGTCAATGGCAAGGACTCCTGGGAGAGCTTAATAAATCTCAGTGTAACCCATTGCTGTGACGCTTGCCGTCAGGGAGAATTCCAGCCACCTTACTGGGGTTTCTGTCCCTGGTCAGGGCTTCCCCTCCCTCCATGGGTCTCAGCCTGCGCAGGGGCTTCGGGGCCAGCAGCGTGATGGAAAAACCCCTCCAATCAATCAACCTGAGGGAAAAGCAGCCTGAGAAGGTTAAAAAGCAAGAGGTTGACTCCAAGTTTCACACCTTCCCCACCTCAAAGCACCGCAAGCCATCTCCTCCTTCTTTACTGGGAGGGAATCACTGACAGGGACCATCCCCAAGCAACCGGACTGGAGCTGAACAAGCCCTGAGGGTTTTGCTTTGTGCTCTCCAGACACAAAGCAGATGAAATGCAGGCGCAGGCAGCGGCGTGGCGCGAGCTGCCGCCGAGACCCCACGAGAAATGAATCATCTGCCAGGGAGAGCAGGAGCGGGGCTGAGCGCGGCTCCTGAGGAACGCGGTGGTGGAGAGGAGGCGCTGGCAGGGAGAGGGGAAGAGTCTGGGGTAGGGCAAGCAGATCAAATATGGAGACAAAAAGCAGAAAGACAGAAAGAAAGAAAGAAAGAAAGAAAGGAAAAAAAGCTGCTGTGAAGTTCACATGCTTTGAAGTTGGAATTTACACCTTCCAGCACGTGCAGCCAGGGAGGGCCAGCAGCGCTGCAAAAAGGGTTTCGATGCTGGAAGCACAGGCTGAAGCTGAAGCTGGTTTTTTAAGTCCTATTCAAGTTGCAGCACAGAAATCTGCTTAAAATCAAAGGCTTTGCTACTTGTGGTTTCCAAAAGTCACAACACTTTTTCTTCCACTGAGTTGCAAAAAAAAATTTTTAAAAGGGTTAAAAATAATCTTTTGCCAATCAATGAGCTGTGCTGCAGTGTCCCCAGATCACCTCGTTAGCCGCGGGAAGATAGCTTAGTAACGATATTTCCCTGCCCATTCCCACGCACTGTGCTGCTTGAACTTGGCTTTTTATTTGCACTTTAAAAAATTCCCCTTTGGAAAATGTGGTTGCAGCTCAGTTCCCATTTTCTGTGGGAAGATGTTGGTTTCAGCCGTGACTCCAGAAGTGAATAATGTCATTTTGAAACAGTGATTCCAACCAAACCCTGCCCTTTCCCCCACTTCACTGTGCCTGGAGCAAGGTGGATTTTTTCCACTTGGATATTTATGATCCTGAGGTTGGCGCAGGGGTGTTGCCCCCCTCTCAGAAATATGGTGGTTTGGTGGGACGGGAAGGCAGGTTTGGAGCCGCTCGAGCCAATGCTGGGGCGATCAGCATCCCACCGCAGTCACTGAGCTCCTCGACCACCCAGGCCGTGCTGCCCCTCGCAGCCTGCGGCATCACGTTCATTGCTCCAAGTGCTGTGTCGGTAAAGCAAATCCACTCATCCCTGTGGGTTTTTGCCTTGTTTCTTCCTGCCAGCCCTGGTACCACAATACTCTCGTGCACACTGAGCAGGCCATTTGAATTCTGATCTGTTATTCACAGTGCATTAACTGAGATATCTCTGTCTTTTCAGAATGGGGGCCTGGGTTTCCACGAGCCGTGTCGGCTCCTGCGGAGCTCCCGCCGTATCGAGGGTTAATCCAGCCGTGCTCACATATGGCACATGAAGATCGCAAGGAAGACAAAACTCACATCTTCATTACCTGCTTGAACACACACAACAGGGAGAGCCACCTGTTCCGGTCCATGTACTCAGGCTGAAATGCCTGAAGCTTTCGCTTTTGCTTCCTCAAAGGCTGTCCCGTAGCGCAGCCGTCCCCGGGAGTGCCGCTGGCCTCCTCGCCAGCCCACTCGAGCTGCTAAGGTACCATCCCGAAGGGAAACAAGAAATCCCGCCCCGGAGAGCCCGGCTTTGGGACAAAGCACCACTCTTGATTGCGAACAGGTTAAAAATTTTAGTTTCAAACACTCACGTGAACATTAGTCAGTTGCTAAAACGGAGGGAGCAGGGTTGTGCTCATTTAAACCACAATTTAGAGGAAAAAAGGCTTCCTGGCTAACAGCTGGTGGTTGGCGAATGGCCTGGAGGGCACCAAACCCCAGCAGCACAGAACCGTACTGCATACAGCACACTGCCCGGTACCTCTGGTACATCACCTCAAATGCTCTGTGATGCCTCCAGAAGCCCACTTGCACCTCCAAATCCTTGCTCCCGCATTCATCCCAGAGCCCAGACTGCCGGGGCCGGGGTCCTACGGACTGAAATGGAAATGAGAGCAATTTAATCTGTAGTGCTGCTCATGAACCTCACCCGCACAGCAACACACTCTTGCTCCAAGCAGTGCCTGAGCTCTTTGGGAGCCAGAGCCCCCTCAGGGCATGGGGACGGTGCCAGGCTTGAAGCCCCACCGCTCACCCAGGCCCTGAGAGCAGGCGAGGACAGTCCTGTGCCAACCCCTCCAGCCATGGTACAGCTGCTGACACCAGGGTGTGTCGAGTAATTTGGGTCTAAAGGTAGATGAGCTGCAAACTGGACTCCGTTGGGTACGTGGCCCATCAGACCCTGTGAGCAGTTACTGGTGAGCAATCCCTGAAGCCAGGAGAGCCCTGCTAACAGGCCAGGCCACGGCACAGCATTTAAAGCAGCCAGTTGCTTGTGGGGAAAAATTAAAGTGTTCCAAAGCAAGGCAGCTCCTTTCCAGTACTGTATCACCCCGTTGTCTTTCCAGCAGCCATGCACAGAGTACACCAGGAATCCCACTGTGAGCGGGAGGCGAGTGGCACAGTTCCAGGATCAGAGACAGAGGGTTGGATTTGGGGTTCTCCTCCCTGGGCTGCAATTAAGCTGCTTTCAGTCATCACTAGTGACATTTTCCCCAAGTGGCCATAAGCTCAGGGCTGTCTTGAAAGCAACCGGCTGTCGAGAGCATTCAGGCATCCAGCTGAAGCCCACAGGAGCACCTCATGCTCACGGCTCCCCCAAATTAAAGGCACATTTGCCCATCCAAATCAGCTGGAGGAGCTGCTTGTAAAAGCCAGAGGCCGCTGTCAAAATGCTGCCGCCTTAATCGGAGGTTTGCCATCAGCCAGAGAGCAGGGCTGGGGACAACGAGGGCTTAGGCAGAGCCGACAGCCGTCAGGCGAGGCACAAGGATCAGTCACTGCACACTGACTTAGTCTGGGACTGACTTAGTCCCAGGAGAGAACCCAAGGTCTGGGCGAACCTACGGGACAGCCTTCAGAAACACAAAAAGAAAACCCCTGCAAACAGTTAAGTTTTCAATCATTTTAATGTGATCACTGCAATTTGACCACAGTCTCAGAAAGGAAAAAGTCACACAAATTATCTGTGCTTAGGGTTTGAGTCAATCTATACAGTTCTTGTTGATTGACGGTTATTCAAGTTAAGACCTTCTGACCATCAGTGATGTTCTTGGCTGAAAGGCAGGATCGCAAGTGTTGGACATACTGGTGCAAACCAGGAATGCTTCTTCTGGGATTAAAGCTGCGACACCTGATCTACTCGAAAGAAAACAGAATTGTACACGCACACACAGACCGAGCATGCAAATACACGGGGAACCAGCTACAGCTTCACGGGAAAACATGTCGTGGCAATACAGAGGTTGGCCTGTTCTTCAGAAGGCTACTGAACAAGGAGCCGGAGGGAACCACACAAATATAAAAAAATCGAGAATATTCATTTTCCAATATTTGAAAAGAAAATAGGAAGAGCTTTTGGAATTACATTGTGTTGGCAAACTTTGATTTTTGGGTAACAAAGCAAAAGGTGAAGGCAAATTTTCCAAAGTATTGTAAAATTTATTGTATAAGTATTGCAGCTTTTAGAATGACATATAATTGCCACTATTGGTTACTGGTACACAATAAGCGTTTACAACAGATTTCCGTAAATTGGCATCAGAGTACATATTCATACTAAAACAGCAAAATATAGCTAAGTACTGCATTGCATGTGCCGTCAATAGTTTACATAAGGTTAAACTTGAACAGAACTCAGGATACAGGACCGCCTATAACAAACTCCAAAGCCAAAGCAATGCAACTGGAAGTTTAAGAAAATATTAATACAATGAAATGTGTCTATAAGGCAGGCAAATTCGGACTTTAATGTTGTCCTTCATGAGCTTCTACAGTACAGCAAAAATTTGAAGCGCGATTTCTGGAAAACTTTGTTGGTTTTTGTAGCTTTGTGTTGTACATAGAAAATCTCTGAGCGAGACAGAGACAAGAAGAGATTAAAAATTCATTCTGTTCTCGTCTAGCACTGTTAATGCTACACATCTGGATTCAGTCTTTTCCCGATTCTTAGTAAAAATGTTGGGCTTTTTTTTAAATATAGCAGTTAGTGCAATTTTATAGTTCAATACACACATAAAAGGGTGATTCTCCAGAAAGCAATTGGATTTCCTTGTACCCCCACTTAAGCTAGAATGAATTTCATAACATTTATGGAAACAACGCACTAGATTAGCAAAGCTGAGTCTCCAAACCAGTGAAGTGGAGGGTTGTGAAGGGAACACAAGCTTCACCAGCGTCAGCCCCAAATGAAACCCACGCTTCCTCGCCATCCTGATCCACAAAGCCACATTCCCATTCCAGGCCAGTAAGATTTGGGGGCACGTTAAGGATGCTGTTTGCCGTACTGTAAACTAAAAAACTCCGTAAGATTAACAACCCCTTTTAAAGCTAACGTGACTCTTAAAACTTTGAGCAAACAGGCAGGCTAGGACAAGAGGTTGCTAAGCATTAGCAATGCCTTGTTTCTTCTGTGTTTATTTAAACATAAATCATTCCTAAGGGGCCTGAACCTCTCTGCTGGCAGCTGCAAGGTGCCAGAGACTCCTACGGAGCAGGACTGGTGTCCAGCTTCTTGCACGAGTCTCTCCTGAGCTGCTCAAAGGCCAGAAGGAAACAAGTAGAGACATCAGCGAGGGTGTGCAAAGCAAATTCTCTGCCTTGGTGGCAATACGGGACGTGGGAGTTGGGAAGAAATGGACCCCGAGGCAAAAAGTAACATTAAATAGTAATAATAATAATAATAACAACAACAACAATAACAACAACAACAACAATAATAAAAAAGAACAGACCATTATTTCTAAACACCCATTCAGAACTTGGAGTTGATCTGGGCCCCAGATCTGGTATCTGCACTGGAAATACACAGTTCTCAGGGCTGCAAAGCAGAGGGATGGACAGAAGAAAGACAAAAGGTGACAACTTGGCTCCGTGGAGGTGGACTCGAGTCGCACCCGCTGCCCCGGACCTGGGGCTCCCCCACAGCCGCTGCCCAGGGCCCTGCACCGCGGTGGGGAAGGTGGCAGCCTGGGTTTTGTGCATGGCATGGCCTGAAAGGCGGCGTTTGCGAAGAAACGTGGGGTTGATGAGCCACCGCATTTCACACTCATTAAACTCCCCAACCTAGAGGAGAAGTAAATGAAAGTGGACCCAGGAACTGAACAAACTGATCACTCAGCTCCAGATGCCTGGGGTGATGCCTGAGAAATAAAAGCTCACCCTGGGAGTGGATTGGGAAGAGAGAAAAAAAAAAAAAAAAAA